>OX411751.1:32457954-32477846 GCA_948252205.1 Orthosia incerta
TTATCATTTTTTGTACGAATCCGCGCTGAACCTCATTCAAAAACTTCCTAATCCCTAATTTCTCAGCAGCTGGATACCAGGCACTTGCTGCGTACATTATAATAGGCTCTATTACTGCTACGTATATAGTTCTGGTTATCTCCGGCGAGATCCCCCACTCCACTTTGGCTGCCCTCGCTAACTGTTTGTATATGTTCAATGCCTTGCGGCAGACATTTGCTACGTGTGCATTGAATGTTAGTTTATGGTCTATCGTCAACCCCAGTATCTTTATCTCCTTTGACATGGCTATGTCCACCCCTCCCATGCTCAGAAGTGGTGTGTCGTGCTTCAGTTTGTTTGTAATTATCATGGCCTTTGTCTTTTGAGGCGCAAACTTCAGTTTATTGTCTTCACCCCACTCCTGGACATGTTTTAGGGCGGCATTCGCCTGTCTCTGGACCTCGAGTGCTGTATCGCCGGAGAAAACCAGAACCACATCGTCAGCGAACGCCTGACAGTAGTTCCCTCCCATCTCCAGACTGGCTAATAACGGATCCAGCAAAACGTTCCAGAATGTGGGTCCCCCGATGGAACCTTGGACACATCCCTTCTCTGTTGCCTTCCGAGCTTCTGCTCCAGCGTATCTCACCCTGACCTTCCGGTTCGTCAGGTAACTATCTAAAACTTTGCGGATATTTTCTGGGCAATTTGATTCGGCTAGCCTACATCTTACCGCGGGCCACCAAGCACTGTCGAAGGCTCCCTCTATGTCGAGCGATATGACTAATGTAATTTTTTGCTCTTTCAGTTTTGATCTGATATGCTTGATAAGGTCATAGAGGGAGTCCTCGGCACTGCGTTGCGGTGTGAACCCGTACTGCTTGGGACTCATTTGTCGGAGGGTATGCCACCTGACTCGCTTCACCAGCATCTTCTCATAAATTTTCCCTAATACCGGCAATAGCCCAATCGGCCGGTAGGATTTGGGATTTGAGTAGTCATCTTTCCCCGGTTTCCTTAATATAACTATTACCGCCTCTTTCCACACCGTAGGGAAGAGCGATAGCTCTAGGCATTTATTGAGCAACGCTAAAAATAACTCCGGTTTGCACGCTATGGCTGCCCTACATATGTCCGGAGTGAACCCATCTAGCCCTGGCGCCTTTTTTGGGTTGAAGCTATCCGTCGCAATCATCAGCTCTTCGATAGTGAATGGAGGGTCAGGTAGCTCATCACCTTTGTCCTCGCTTAATTTTTCTGCCCTAATTCTAATTGCCTTGTGGGCTACACTGTCCGACAGCGCATCGTCTTCCGGATAGAATGCCTCCGCTAGAGCCCTGGCAGACTCTTCGCCTTCCAATACTTTCCCATTTTTAATCAGGGGGGTGTCCTCCTGCCTAACTGTCGTGCGGCCTATCACCCTATATATTCCATCCCACATGGTTTCCCTATCTTGTTTTTCGCAGAACTTTTTCCAGCTTGTTGTTCTGGCTTTCTCCACAAGCTGCCGGTATTCCTCCTTCGCGTCCAGATATGCTTGGACAACACTCTCTCTGCGCACCTGAGCGGCATTTGGTATGCGCTTTTTGAGTGTTTTCACCTCTTTCTTCTTCTGTGTCAGTTCTTCTGTCCACCAAGACAATCCTGCTTTCTTCTTTTGTCCGGCCTCAGGTATATTTCGTTTGCATGCTTCTTCTATGACTTTAGTGTATTCTTCTACTTTATTGTTTAGTTCTTCTTCTGTCGTTATTTTTGTTATTTCTTCCAAATTAATGTTTATTCTTTCCCAATTCTGTTTAATGTCTGTTCTGAATTCTGTCCAATCTGCTTTTCTTGTGTTATAAATTCTAGTTGTTCTTTTAATATCTATGCCTTTTGATTTTCTCAGATTTACTTCGAACAGGATTGCTTTGTGGTCTGACACTGTGAGGTTACCGTCCAGTCTCCAGTTTGCTATTTTGCCAAGCATATCTGACGTGCACACCGTGATGTCCACACAGCTTGTAAAATGCCTTCCTCCTCTGTGACAATCAAAGGTGGGTTTGAAGCCCTGGTTGAGAATGTGCAGCTCCATCTCGTCCAATGCTCCTGCCAACTCTTGCCCTCTCCTATTATTCTCCCTACTCCCCCACCATATGTTCCACGCGTTTACATCCCCCCCCAGTATCATGCTTTTATTTCCCACTACTTTGATAATTTCTTGGATGTGTTCTATGTCTTCTTCTATTTTTGCATCTCCCTCCAGGTATACCGAGATGACAACAATGTTCCAGGCCTCAGTTCTCAGTCGTACCACTGCAATGTTTTCTGTGGTCAGCCTGGGGCACTGGGTTACGTCAATGTTGTCATCGAACACCACAATTGCAGACTTGTTTGTTTTGTCCGTGTTTCCTTCAAATTGGATCGTTCGGGTGCCCTGGTAGGTTTTCATTTTCTTGCTTGATCCGGTGTATGGTTCCTGCAGAAGTGCAAACGCAACCTTCCTTTTAGCTGCCTCCATGATCAGCTCATCTGTTGCTTGTTTGCACCTCTGCAGGTTGGCTTGTATTACGCGATACTGGTGTCCTCCTTGTTTTTCTGTGCTGTTCCGGTTATTGCCCGTATCCACCTTAACACTGGTAGGCTACTGTGGACCTCGCTAAAGTCTCCCATTTTGTGCGTACCGGGCAGTCCGAGCTGAATGCGTTGTGCCTGTTATTTGTTATGCTTGCCTTCTGGCAGTTTATACATGCCGGCGCCTCATTTGCGTGGTAGACTTCGCATTCCGTTCGGAAGTGTGACCCTCCGCAATGAGCGCATCTGTCCTCCTCCTCATGGCACGTTTTCTTTGTGTGCCCGTATCCCAGACACTTCGAGCACTGGACCAACGGCGACTGATCTTCTGCCCTCAGTCTCTGCATATCGATATGTATGCAGTTTGCCGCCGTTAGTATACTCCATACTTGGGGGGACACACTCAGTACCACATGTTGCTGGTGAGGGTTCCGCGCGCTCTTCTTATATCTAATTGTGGCTCTGTATTGTTCCTCCGGTACATCCTTTAACAGATGCTTATTTTGCTGTCTCAGCGCTTTGCCTATGTCCTCGTCTGTGTTGAACCTATTAACGTTTCTTATGATTATTAATGGGTCCTTATTTTTAATCTCTTCCACTCTCAGATCCGCACCTTCTTTGTTTAGTCTCTCTCTTACCCTATCTACTTCTGTTTTCGACTTGCATCCCAAGATCACTTTTCTGCCTCTTGCCTTACGTACCCTATCTATCTGGAAGCCTTCCTCTTTTGCGTTGACCGCCTTTCTTATCTTCTCCATTACTTGGTCGCTTGTTTCCTCCTCGTCTGTTGATGTTATTACCACCGAGTGAATAGCCGCGTGCTCCGGGGGCTGCGTCCTCGGGGAAGCGGCCACTACACTCGCGTAGGTTGCCCTTGCTTCAATGTCCTTATGTCCCTTCTCTATCGTTTCCCTAAGGCGTTCCATTTCTATTCTATTTTTTTCTATCTGGTCGCTATGTTCGGTTAGTTTTTGTAACAGTTGTTTTTCTATCTCTATTTTATCAGCCTCTGGTTCCCTTTCCTCTTGCAGGGTGAATGTTTTGTTTATATCCTTCTTTTTAATAGTTATCTGACCTATCTCCTTCACCAATTGGTACAAGTTCTCCGCCGCCGAGGTTATCTCGTCTTTTATCTCTGTTTTTATATTCCTCGATAGTCTTAGTTGTGATTTTATTTTGATTAAGCAAAGCTTCGCTTCGGCTACTTTGTCCCTTTGTTTGGGAGTTTCAACTATTGCTATGGATGGTTGGGTGGGTGGGATGATGATATTAAGAGGGGTTGGGGTGGTGGTGTGTGCCCCTTCAGAAGAAGTCTTAGGGAGCTCTGTCTCCTCCGTTTTACGGTTTAATCCTGGCGTCCTAAGCATTTTGTTAGTTTTCTTTACTCCTACGGTCTTATATTATACTTAAGAGCCGAGAGAAAAAAAAAAAAAAAAAAAAAAAAAAAAAAAAAAAAAAAAAAAAAAAAAAAAAATTTGTATGTTGTAAACGTCCCTACTATAGCTTACTTAATACCTAACTTAATACCTAATACTAATTTATAATAAAAAGAAAATGTAAAATTTAAAAATTTTTGATAATAAAAATAAACAAAAGATAATAAAATTTAATTTGGGGGGGTCTGGAGGAGGTGATCTGGAGTCTCGGCACGTACACTAGTTACACTAGTGTACGTAGGTCGACCTCAAAATCGGGCTATCTCTCTCCGTTAACGAGTTATCAGCGTTTTAGTGTTATAGTTTTGAAGGTCGGTTCAGATTCAGTGGCGGCTTAATTATTTTGGAAAATGACAAAATTCTGTTTGTTGCTCTGGGGGATAAGGGGCTTGGTCCTCCCTACCTTACTGGGCTATTGTGTATAATTTTTAATTTATAATGTGTAAAATAGTTAGAATTAAGTTGAAATAAAATAAAATTTGAATAATTGATAAAATAAAATTTAATTTGGGGGGGTCTGGAGGAGGTGATCTGGGGTCTCGGCACGTACACTAGTTACACTAGTGTACGTAGGTCGACCTCAAAATCGGGCTAACTCGCTCCGTTTTAGAGTTATTTCAGTTTTAATAAAATTGAGAGATAATTAATGAAAAATAAAATATGAAAATCGACCTTATGTCCCTAAGCATACGGGTCCCTACTGGGTAAGTTAGGTTGGAATTAAAAAGAGGAAATGAATTAAAATAACACGAAATAGAAATGAAATAATAAAGTAATAATAAAATCGACCCTATCTCCCTAGAAATACGGGTCAATTTTGCGTAATTAAAAAAAAAAAATAAAAAAGAAAAATAAAAAGAGATTTTTGTTAATTAATTAAACACGTGAGGAGAAATAAAATCGTCCTTACGTCCCTACGTTTACGGTCCCTACTGGGTAAATAAAATTGACTTGTAGAATAGAAAATGAATTAAAAATAACACGATATAGAAATGAGATAATAATATAATCGACCCTATGTCCCTACAATTATGGGTCAATTTTGCGTAATTAATTTTAAAATTAAAAAGATTTTTGTTGATTACCCGGTTTTAAACGCGTGAGGAAAATAAAATTGACTCTATGTCCCTACAATACGGGTCAATTTTGTGTAATAAATTTTAATAAAAGATTTTTGTTATTTAACAGGTTTTAAGTACCCGTGAGGGGAATTAGAATTGACTCTATGTCCTTATAATACTGGTCTATTTTGAGTTATTATAAAATGTAATAATTATTAAATTAAAGAAATTTTTAAGATCTAAACTAATACCAAGAGAAAGAAGATCGCAACCTTATGGCCCTATTAATACGGGTCAGTTTTGCTTGGTTTAGCAGAATTATTAAAATGTAAAATTAAGAAATAAAAACAGAATTATTTTAGGTCCATACGTGAACACACAAAACACACAAGACACACAAAACATATAAAGTTCCAGAGTATTTTAAGTTAAACAGTAAAAGTCGGTAAGTACTACGCAGTGTTCTTTAACATTCCCGATGGCACTTTGAAAATGCACTTTTTTATTTGTTGGTATTTTAAAATTCTAAATTAGCAAATTATAAGCTTGGGCTCCAGAAACTCCAAATCTGGCTTCACTTTCTGTCTAGGTCTAACCTAGACCAAGTTATGACCAGATTTAGGTCTCCGATGCGTAACAACAGAATTACCACGTTAACATGAAGCATGCGAAAAGAAATGTGATTTTAAGGAAATTTAGTTTAAAAATAGAAAATTGAGTTTAAATTTAACACTGATTTTTTATATGATTGGCAATTAGCTATTCTATTGAACTCTATTTTAAATTGGGTGATAATGATAGTGCTGGGAATGTTAAAAAATATTAAAATGGAAAAAATAAAATTTAAAAACAGCAAATACTTTTTGTCGGCACTTAGAGTCCTAGGATCCTCGCGAAACTTTCCAGGGTGGTTGCTGGCTGGCCCAGGTACCTTTCCAGGTCCACAGATCTCGAGGATCGCGTTCCTGGACTGGTTCCCGTGGGTTTTTCTGCGCGTGGAATTTCTGCGGGCGCCTTAAGCCGCTGTTTAAGGCCTAGGACTTCACGGAAAATTGCTTCCAGTGGTCTAGGATTGTTGATAGCACTAAGTTTATCACTTTTAAACACTATTTTGGGTGGAATTCCCTCAACTTTGAAAAAGTTTGAACTTTTCGGCGAGATTTTGTCAATTTTCACTCCCGGTTTGGTAAAATAATGTCGCGAAAGTATTTTACACTCACTTAAAAAATCTGAGTTTTTTATGGGTTATAGTCTATGAGCTACCACTATTTTACAGCTAATAAAAACTATAGGTCGCCGCGACTAATCGCGTTTTATAAATTATCTCCCGCAATGTTTACCTTTTGGCCGTGATTTCTGCTCCCGCGCTCCGTAAAAGGGGGTAAAAGACCCTCTTAGGAGGGGTCAAAAAATCCAAAATTTCGTGAGGATGTAGGCACTTAGGTATCACTTCACTGGGTAATTTAAAATTTATAGGTCGCAGCGACTAATCGAGCGCCGCACGCCACTTTATACTTTTGTTTGCACTTTTTGCCGTTTTTTGCGTTTTCTTTTCGTCACAATTCTTTCAGTTTTTATCCGATTTTAATTCTGAAAACACCATTCGTTAGTGCTCGTCAGCGCGCAACTTTTAAGGTATCGCACGGGTTTTTACGTCGCGAAAGGCCGAATACACGATTTTTTCACTGTTTCTTCGCTGCGGAGCTTGATTTCGACGCTACGGAGCTCGGAAAACGTGACCGTTCGGGCGCGCGGGTGGCTAACTACTGGGTTAGGTTAGGTTAGGTTAGGTTAGGTTAGGTTAGGTTAGGTTAGGTTAGGTTAGGTTAGGTTAGGTTAGGTTAGGTTAGGTTAGGTTAGGTTAGGTTAGGTTAGGTTAGGTTAGGTTAGGTTAGGTTAGGTTAGGTTAGGTTAGGTTAGGTTAGGTTAGGTTAGGTTAGGTTAGGTTAGGTTAGGTTAGGTTAGGTTAGGTTAGGTTAGGTTAGGTTAGGTTAGGTTAGGTTAGGTTAGGTTAGGTTAGGTTAGGTTAGGTTAGGTTAGGTTAGGTTAGGTTAGGTTAGGTTAGGTTAGGTTAGGTTAGGTTAGGTTAGGTTAGGTTAGGTTAGGTTAGGTTAGGTTAGGTTAGGTTAGGTTAGGTTAGGTTAGGTTAGTTAGGTTAGGTTAGGTTAGGTTAGGTTAGGTTAGGTTAGGTTAGGTTAGGTTAGGTTAGGTTAGGTTAGGTTAGGTTAGGTTAGGTTAGGTTAGGTTAGGTTAGGTTAGGTTAGGTTAGGTTAGGTTAGGTTAGGTTAGGTTAGGTTAGGTTAGGTTAGGTTAGGTTAGGTAGGTTAGGTTAGGTTAGGTTAGGTTAGGTTAGGTTAGGTTAGGTTAGGTTAGGTTAGGTTAGGTTAGGTTAGGTTAGGTTAGGTTAGGTTAGGTTAGGTTAGGTTAGGTTAGGTTAGGTTAGGTTAGGTTAGGTTAGGTTAGGTTAGGTTAGGTTAGGTTAGGTTAGGTTAGGTTAGGTTAGGTTAGGTTAGGTTAGGTTAGGTTAGGTTAGGTTAGGTTAGGTTAGGTTAGGTTAGGTTAGGTTAGGTTAGGTTAGGTTAGGTTAGGTTAGGTTAGGTTAGGTTTTTTTTTTTTTTTTTTTTTTTTTTTTTTTTTTTTTTTTTTTATTAGAGATTACAAAAATCCCACTGGTGTGTCTTCCATTGACGGAGAGACCAGTGCCTACTTTATTACTACTTACTATTTATTTCCGTCTGTGCGGTTACAATTTTTTATTACTAACTATTATTTATATTTACAAATCTACTTTTTTACTTAATTACAATTTCGCACTTTATTGTGCCCTGTCCTTAAACAATCTCTTACATACACTATTATTTTACCATTATTTATATTTACATTATTTTAATAAAAATATCTACCTTAAAACTAACACAGTATATAGTGTGCAAAAGCAAAATATGGACAAATAATAAAATTTACTGACATAATAATAAACAAGTTTGAAAATATAAACAAAATAATACACAAAATCAAAAAGTACAATTAAAATAATAAAACAGAATTGTCAAAATAAAAACTGAATAATAACACCAAATTTGTAAATACAATTAAAATAATAAAACAAAATCGACATTTTAAAACAATATTGACAAATTATAAACGAAATAATTACACATAATCAACAAGTACAAGAGAAATAATAAAACACAATAATTAGCAATAGAAAAATATACATAGAAAACACAATAGTGCATTAATTTTTGTTCCTTTCAATCACCTTACTAGCTATGTTTTGACAAAAGTCTAAAAAGTCATCTCTTATATTTTTACTGGCTATAATTTCTGCTAAATTTTCTTTTTTAAGGTTGCGATCTATTTCTGACTCTAAGTTATATCTTAAGTTTGTGTATAATGGGCATTCCACTAGGATGTGTTCTATGCTTTCGCTACTACCTGTGTCGCAGGGACACGCCGGGCTGTCCTTGCGCTTGAAACGGTGCAAGTACTCGGAAAATCCGCCGTGCCCCGTCAACACCTGCACCAGCCGTGGATTGAGCGTTATCTTTTTAATTAGCCTATACGCGCTCAACGCGTCGGGGAAAAACATTTTGGTGGTAGATGCGGTGGTTCCCTCTGCGTACCTATTGTGCCACACTTCTAGTGTTTCATTGCGTATCTGACGCTTGATGAAGGATACCGGGCATCCATCATAGTCCGGCTTTTTCTTCAAACCCACAGCTGCCTCTTTTGCCAATGCGTCTGCTCTTTCATTCCCCTCCAACCCCACGTGTGCTTTTATCCAAAAGAGTCTTAGTATCTTTTCCTGTTTGACAACTTTTGAGATATTTTCTCTTATAGCTACTACGAGGGGGTGAAGGGAAACACCGTGCGTAATCGCCTCAAGAGCCGACCTAGAGTCGCTGTAGATATTGAAGCTACCACCGGACCGTTCGGTCGCAATCTCGGTAGCCTTCACCAGCGCCAGTAACTCCGCCTGGTATACGGTGCAGAACTGGTCCAGCTTGAGTTTTTTGGTTTCAATTTCAACGTCTCCATCCCAAAAGGATAGAGCCGCCCCAACTTTGTCGTTCATTTTACTACCGTCAGTATATATTTTATATCTGGCATCCTCTTGCTGGGCCAGCTCTGCCTCGTCTGCCACCAATTTGAACTCTATTGCCTTTTGGGTCGCTGGGTGTGGTAGTTCCACATACGGTGTGGGTCGCTCCACTCTCCTATCCCCGACTACTCTTACTGAGTGTCCCTTTTTTATTTCATAAAGAGAGGCTGCTTCCCTGATCCTAAGATCCAGCGGAAGTATCCCCGAGAGCAACAATGCCGCGTTGAGCGAAGTGGTCCTATAAGACTTTATCATTTTTTGTACGAATCCGCGCTGAACCTCATTCAAAAACTTCCTAATCCCTAATTTCTCAGCAGCTGGATACCAGGCACTTGCTGCGTACATTATAATAGGCTCTATTACTGCTACGTATATAGTTCTGGTTATCTCCGGCGAGATCCCCCACTCCACTTTGGCTGCCCTCGCTAACTGTTTGTATATGTTCAATGCCTTGCGGCAGACATTTGCTACGTGTGCATTGAATGTTAGTTTATGGTCTATCGTCAACCCCAGTATCTTTATCTCCTTTGACATGGCTATGTCCACCCCTCCCATGCTCAGAAGTGGTGTGTCGTGCTTCAGTTTGTTTGTAATTATCATGGCCTTTGTCTTTTGAGGCGCAAACTTCAGTTTATTGTCTTCACCCCACTCCTGGACATGTTTTAGGGCGGCATTCGCCTGTCTTTGGACCTCGAGTGCTGTATCGCCGGAGAAAACCAGAACCACATCGTCAGCGAACGCCTGACAGTAGTTCCCTCCCATTTCCAGACTGGCTAATAACGGATCCAGCAAAACGTTCCAGAATGTGGGTCCCCCGATGGAACCTTGGACACATCCCTTCTCTGTTGCCTTCCGAGCTTCTGCTCCAGCGTATCTCACCCTGACCTTCCGGTTCGTCAGGTAACTATCCAAAACTTTGCGGATATTTTCTGGGCAATTTGATTCGGCTAGCCTACATCTTACCGCGGGCCACCAAGCACTGTCGAAGGCTCCCTCTATGTCGAGCGATATGATTAATGTAATTTTTTGCTCTTTCAGTTTTGATCTGATATGCTTGATAAGGTCATAGAGGGAGTCCTCGGCACTGCGTTGCGGTGTGAACCCGTACTGCTTGGGACTCATTTGTCGGAGGGTATGCCACCTGACTCGCTTCACCAGCATCTTCTCATAAATTTTCCCTAATACCGGCAATAGCCCAATCGGCCGGTAGGATTTGGGATTTGAGTAGTCATCTTTCCCCGGTTTCCTTAATATAACTATTACCGCCTCTTTCCACACCGTAGGGAAGAGCGATAGCTCTAGGCATTTATTGAGCAACGCTAAAAATAACTCCGGTTTGCACGCTATGGCTGCCCTACATATGTCCGGAGTGAACCCATCTAGCCCTGGCGCCTTTTTTGGGTTGAAGCTATCCGTCGCAATCATCAGCTCTTCGATAGTGAATGGAGGGTCAGGTAGCTCATCACCTTTGTCCTCGCTTAATTTTTCTGCCCTAATTCTAATTGCCTTGTGGGCTACACTGTCCGACAGCGCATCGTCTTCCGGATAGAATGCCTCCGCTAGAGCCCTGGCAGACTCTTCGCCTTCCAATACTTTCCCATTTTTAATCAGGGGGGTGTCCTCCTGCCTAACTGTCGTGCGGCCTATCACCCTATATATTCCATCCCACATGGTTTCCCTATCTTGTTTTTCGCAGAACTTTTTCCAGCTTGTTGTTCTGGCTTTCTCCACAAGCTGCCGGTATTCCTCCTTCGCGTCCAGATATGCTTGGACAACACTCTCTCTGCGCACCTGAGCGGCATTTGGTATGCGCTTTTTGAGTGTTTTCACCTCTTTCTTCTTCTGTGTCAGTTCTTCTGTCCACCAAGACAATCCTGCTTTCTTCTTTTGTCCGGCCTCAGGTATATTTCGTTTGCATGCTTCTTCTATGACTTTAGTGTATTCTTCTACTTTATTGTTTAGTTCTTCTTCTGTCGTTATTTTTGTTATTTCTTCCAAATTAATGTTTATTCTTTCCCAATTCTGTTTAATGTCTGTTCTGAATTCTGTCCAATCTGCTTTTCTTGTGTTATAAATTCTAGTTGTTCTTTTAATATCTATGCCTTTTGATTTTCTCAGATTTACTTCGAACAGGATTGCTTTGTGGTCTGACACTGTGAGGTTACCGTCCAGTCTCCAGTTTGCTATTTTGCCAAGCATATCTGACGTGCACACCGTGATGTCCACACAGCTTGTAAAATGCCTTGCTCCTCTGTGACAATCAAAGGTGGGTTTGAAGCCCTGGTTGAGAATGTGCAGCTCCATCTCGTCCAATGCTCCTGCCAACTCTTGCCCTCTCCTATTATTCTCCCTACTCCCCCACCATATGTTCCACGCGTTTACATCCCCCCCAGTATCATGCTTTTATTTCCCACTACTTTGATAATTTCTTGGATGTGTTCTATGTCTTCTTCTATTTTTGCATCTCCCTCCAGGTATACCGAGATGACAACAATGTTCCAGGCCTCAGTTCTCAGTCGTACCACTGCAATGTTTTCTGTGGTCAGCCTGGGGCACTGGGTTACGTCAATGTTGTCATCGAACACCACAATTGCAGACTTGTTTGTTTTGTCCGTGTTTCCTTCAAATTGGATCGTTCGGGTGCCCTGGTAGGTTTTCATTTTCTTGCTTGATCCGGTGTATGGTTCCTGCAGAAGTGCAAACGCAACCTTCCTTTTAGCTGCCTCCATGATCAGCTCATCTGTTGCTTGTTTGCACCTCTGCAGGTTGGCTTGTATTACGCGATACTGGTGTCCTCCTTGTTTTTCTGTGCTGTTCCGGTTATTGCCCGTATCCACCTTAACACTGGTAGGCTACTGTGGACCTCGCTAAAGTCTCCCATTTTGTGCGTACCGGGCAGTCCGAGCTGAATGCGTTGTGCCTGTTATTTGTTATGCTTGCCTTCTGGCAGTTTATACATGCCGGCGCCTCATTTGCGTGGTAGACTTCGCATTCCGTTCGGAAGTGTGACCCTCCGCAATGAGCGCATCTGTCCTTCTCCTCATGGCACGTTTTCTTTGTGTGCCCGTATCCCAGACACTTCGAGCACTGGACCAACGGCGACTGATCTTCTGCCCTCAGTCTCTGCATATCGATATGTATGCAGTTTGCCGCCGTTAGTATACTCCATACTTGGGGGGACACACTCAGTACCACATGTTGCTGGTGAGGGTTCCGCGCGCTCTTCTTATATCTAATTGTGGCTCTGTATTGTTCTTCCGGTACGTCCTTTAACAGATGCTTATTTTGCTGTCTCAGCGCTTTGCCTATGTCCTCGTCTGTGTTGAACCTATTAACGTTTCTTATGATTATTAATGGGTCCTTATTTTTAATCTCTTCCACTCTCAGATCCGCACCTTCTTTGTTTAGTCTCTCTCTTACCCTATCTACTTCTGTTTTCGACTTGCATCCCAAGATCACTTTTCTGCCTCTTGCCTTACGTACCCTATCTATCTGGAAGCCTTCCTCTTTTGCGTTGACCGCCTTTCTTATCTTCTCCATTACTTGGTCGCTTGTTTCCTCCTCGTCTGTTGATGTTATTACCACCGAGTGAATAGCCGCGTGCTCCGGGGGCTGCGTCCTCGGGGAAGCGGCCACTACACTCGCGTAGGTTGCCCTTGCTTCAATGTCCTTATGTCCCTTCTCTATCGTTTCCCTAAGGCGTTCCATTTCTATTCTATTTTTTTCTATCTGGTCGCTATGTTCGGTTAGTTTTTGTAACAGTTGTTTTTCTATCTCTATTTTATCAGCCTCTGGTTCCCTTTCCTCTTGCAGGATGAATGTTTTGTTTATATCCTTCTTTTTAATAGTTATCTGACCTATCTCCTTCACCAATTGGTACAAGTTCTCCGCCGCCGAGGTTATCTCGTCTTTTATCTCTGTTTTTATATTCCTCGATAGTCTTAGTTGTGATTTTATTTTGATTAAGCAAAGCTTCGCTTCGGCTACTTTGTCCCTTTGTTTGGGAGTTTCAACTATTGCTATGGATGGTTGGGTGGGTGGGATGATGATATTAAGAGGGGTTGGGGTGGTGGTGTGTGTCCCTTCAGAAGAAGTCTTAGGGAGCTCTTTCTCCTCCGTTTTACGGTCTAATCCTGGCGTCCTAATCATTTTGTGTAGTTTTCTTTACTCCTACGGTCTTATATTATACTTAAGAGCCGAGAGAAAAAAAAAAAAAAAAAAAAAAAAAAAAAAAAAAAAAAAAAAAAAAAAAAAAAAAAAAAAAAAAAAAAAAAAAAAAAAAAAAAAAAAAAAAACAAATGTATGTTGTAAACGTCCCTACTATAGCTTACTTAATACCTAACTTAATACCTAATACTAATTTATAATAAAAAGAAAATGTAAAATTTAAAAATTTTTGATAATAAAAATAAACAAGAGATAATAAAATTTAATTTGGGGGGGTCTGGAGGAGGTGATCTGGAGTCTCGGCACGTACACTAGTTACACTAGTGTACGTAGGTCGACCTCAAAATCGGGCTATCTCTCTCCGTTAACGAGTTATCAGCGTTTTAGTGTTATAGTTTTGAAGGTCGGTTCAGATTCAGTGGCGGCTTTATTATTTTGGAAAATGACAAAATTCTGTTTGTTGCTCTGGGGGATAAGGGGCTTGGTCCTCCCTACCTTACTGGGCTATTGTGTATAATTTTTAATTTATAATGTGTAAAATAGTTAGAATTAAGTTGAAATAAAATAAAATTTGAATAATTGATAAAATAAAATTTAATTTGGGGGGGTCTGGAGGAGGTGATCTGGGGTCTCGGCACGTACACTAGTTACACTAGTGTACGTAGGTCGACCTCAAAATCGGGCTAACTCGCTCCGTTTTAGAGTTATTTCAGTTTTAATAAAATTGAGAGATAATTAATGAAAAATAAAATATGAAAATCGACCTTATGTCCCTAAACATACGGGTCCCTACTGGGTAAATTAGATTGGAATTTAAAAAGAGAAAAATGAATTAAAATAACACGAAATAGAAATGAAATAATGAAGTAATAATAAAATCGACCCTATCTCCCTGGAAATACGGGTCAATTTTGCGTAATTAAAAAAATAAAAAAGAAAAATAAAAAGAGATTTTTATTAATTAATTAAACACGTGAGGAGAAATAAAATCGTCCTTACGTCCCTACGTTTACGGTCCCTACTGGGTAAATAAAATTGACTTGTAAAATAGAAAATGAATTAAAAATAACACGATATAGAATGAGATAATATTATAATCGACCCTATGTCCCTACAATTATGGGTCAATTTTGCGTAATTAATTTTTAAAAATAAAAAGATTTTTGTTGATTACCCGGTTTTAAACGCGTGAGGAAAATAAAATTGACTCTATGTCCCTACAATACGGGTCAATTTTGTGTAATAAATTTTAATAAAAGATTTTTGTTATTTAACAGGTTTTAAGTACCCGTGAGGGGAATTAGAATTGACTCTATGTCCTTATAATACTGGTCTATTTTGAGTTATTATAAAATGTAATAATTATTAAATTAAAGAAATTTTTAAGATCTAAACTAACACCAAGAGAAAGAAGATCGCAACCTTATGGCCCTATTAATACGGGTCAGTTTTGCTTGGTTTAGCAGAATTATTAAAATGTAAAATTAAGAATAAAAACAGAATTATTTTAGGTCCATACGTGAACACACAAAAACACACAAGACACACAAAACATAAAACATAAAGTTCCAGAGTATTTTAATTTAAAACAGTAAAAGTCGGTAAGTACTACGCAGTGTTCTTTAACATTCCCGATGGCACTTTGAAAATGCACTTTTTTATTTGTCGGTATTTTAAAATTCTAAATTAGCAAATTATAAGCTTGGGCTCCAGAAACTCCAAATCTGGCTTCACTTTCTGTCTAGGTCTAACCTAGACCAAGTTATGACCAGATTTAGGTCTCCGATGCGTAACAACAGAATTACCACGTTAACATGAAGCGTGCGAAAGAAATGTGATTTTAAGGAAATTTAGTTTAAAAATAGTAAATTGAGTTTAAATTTAACACTGATTTTTTATATGATTGGCAATTAGCTATTCTATTGAACTCTATTTTAAATTGGGTGATAATGATAGTGCTGGGAATGTTAAAAAATATTAAAATGGAAAAAATAAAATTTAAAAACAGCAAATACTTTTTGTCGGCACTTAGAGTCCTAGGATCCTCGCGAAACTTTCCAGGGTGGTTGCTGGCTGGCCCAGGTACCTTTCCAGGTCCACAGATCTCGAGGATCGCGTTCCTGGACTGGTTCCCGTGGGTTTTTCTGCGCGTGGAATTTCTGCGGGCGCCTTAAGCCGCTGTTTAAGGCCTAGGACTTCACGGAAAATTGCTTCCAGTGGTCTAGGATTGTTGATAGCACTAAGTTTATCACTTTTAAACACTATTTTGGGTGGAATTCCCTCAACTTTGAAAAAGTTTGAACTTTTCGGCGAGATTTTGTCAATTTCACTCCCGGTTTGGTAAAATAATGTCGCGAAAGTATTTTACACTCACTTAAAAAATCTGAGTTTTTTATGGGTTATAGTCTATGAGCTACCACTATTTTACAGCTAATAAAAACTATAGGTCGCCGCGACTAATCGCGTTTTATAAATTATCTCCCGCAATGTTTACCTTTTGGCCGTGATTTCTGCTCCCGCGCTCCGTAAAAGGGGGTAAAAGACCCTCTTAGGAGGGGTCAAAAAATCCAAAATTTCGTGAGGATGTAGGCACTTAGGTATCACTTCACTGGGTAATTTAAAATTTATAGGTCGCAGCGACTAATCGAGCGCCGCACGCCACTTTATACTTTTGTTTGCACTTTTTGCCGTTTTTTGCGTTTTCTTTTCGTCACAATTCTTTCAGTTTTTATCCGATTTTAATTCTGAAAACACCATTCGTTAGTGCTCGTCAGCGCGCAACTTTTAAGGTATCGCACGGGTTTTTACGTCGCGAAAGGCCGAATACACGATTTTTTTCACTGTTTCTTCGCTGCGGAGCTTGATTTCGACGCTACGGAGCTCGGAAAACGTGACCGTTCGGGCGCGCGGGTGGCTAACTACTGGTTAGGTTAGGTTAGGTTAGGTTAGGTTAGGTTAGGTTAGGTTAGGTTAGGTTAGGTTAGGTTAGGTTAGGTTAGGTTAGGTTAGGTTAGGTTAGGTTAGGTTAGGTTAGGTTAGGTTAGGTTAGGTTAGGTTAGGTTAGGTTAGGTTAGGTTAGGTTAGGTTAGGTTAGGTTAGGTTAGGTTAGGTTAGGTTAGGTTAGGTTAGGTTAGGTTAGGTTAGGTTAGGTTAGGTTAGGTTAGGTTAGGTTAGGTTAGGTTAGGTTAGGTTAGGTTAGGTTAGGTTAGGTTAGGTTAGGTTAGGTTAGGTTAGGTTAGGTTAGGTTAGGTTAGGTTAGGTTAGGTTAGGTTAGGTTAGGTTAGGTTAGGTTAGGTTAGGTTAGGTTAGGTTAGGTTAGGTTAGGTTAGGTTAGGTTAGGTTAGGTTAGGTTAGGTTAGGTTAGGTTAGGTTAGTTAGGTTAGGTTAGGTTAGGTTAGGTTAGGTTAGGTTAGGTTAGGTTAGGTTAGGTTAGGTTAGGTTAGGTTAGGTTAGGTTAGGTTAGGTTAGGTTAGGTTAGGTTAGGTTAGGTTAGGTTAGGTTAGGTTAGGTTAGGTTAGTTAGGTTAGGTTAGGTTAGGTTAGGTTAGGTTAGGTTAGGTTAGGTTAGGTTAGGTTAGGTTAGGTTAGGTTAGGTTAGGTTAGGTTAGGTTAGGTTAGGTTAGGTTAGGTTAGGTTAGTTAGGTTAGGTTAGGTTAGGTTAGGTTAGGTTAGGTTAGGTTAGGTTAGGTTAGGTTAGGTTAGGTTAGGTTAGTTAGGTTAGGTTAGGTTAGGTTAGGTTAGGTTAGGTTAGGTTAGGTTAGGTTAGGTTAGGTTAGGTTAGGTTAGGTTAGGTTAGGTTAGGTTAGGTTAGGTTAGGTTAGGTTAGGTTAGGTTAGGTTAGGTTAGGTTAGGTTAGGTTAGGTTAGGTTAGGTAGGTTAGGTTAGGTTAGGTTAGGTTAGGTTAGGTTAGGTTAGGTAGGTTAGGTTAGGTTAGGTTAGGTTAGGTTAGGTTAGGTTAGGTAGGTTAGGTTAGGTTAGGTTAGGTTAGGTTAGGTTAGGTTAGGTTAGGTTAGGTTAGGTTAGGTTAGGTTAGGTTAGGTTAGGTTAGGTTAGGTTAGGTTAGGTTAGGTTAGGTTAGGTTAGGTTAGGTTAGGTTAGGTTAGGTTAGGTTAGGTTAGGTTAGGTTAGGTTAGGTTAGGTTAGGTTAGGTTAGGTTAGGTTAGGTTAGGTTAGGTTAGGTTAGGTTAGGTTAGGTTAGGTTAGGTTAGGTTAGGTTAGGTTAGGTTAGGTTAGGTTAGGTTAGGTTAGGTTAGGTTAGGTTAGGTTAGGTTAGTTAGGTTAGGTTAGGTTAGGTTAGGTTAGGTTAGGTTAGGTTAGGTTAGGTTAGGTTAGGTTAGGTTAGGTTAGGTTAGGTTAGGTTAGTTAGGTTAGGTTAGGTTAGGTTAGGTTAGGTTAGGTTAGGTTAGGTTAGGTTAGGTTAGGTTAGGTTAGGTTAGGTTAGGTTAGGTTAGGTTAGGTTAGGTTAGGTTAGGTTAGGTTAGGTTAGGTTAGGTTAGGTTAGGTTAGGTTAGGTTAGGTTAGGTTAGGTTAGGTTAGGTTAGGTAGGTTAGGTTAGGTTAGGTTAGGTTAGGTTAGGTTAGGTTAGGTTAGGTTAGGTTAGGTTAGGTTAGGTTAGGTTAGGTTAGGTTAGTTAGGTTAGGTTAGGTTAGGTTAGGTTAGGTTAGGTTAGGTTAGGTTAGGTTAGGTTAGGTTAGGTTAGGTTAGGTTAGGTTAGGTTAGGTTAGGTTAGGTTAGGTTAGGTTAGGTTAGGTTAGGTTAGGTTAGGTTAGGTTAGGTTAGGTTAGGTTAGGTTAGGTTAGGTTAGGTTAGGTTAGGTTAGGTTAGGTTAGGTTAGGTTAGGTTAGGTTAGTTAGGTTAGGTTAGGTTAGGTTAGGTTAGGTTAGGTTAGGTTAGGTTAGGTTAGGTTAGGTTAGGTTAGGTTAGGTTAGGTTAGGTTAGGTTAGGTAGGTTAGTTAGGTTAGGTTAGGTTAGGTTAGGTTAGGTTAGTTAGGTTAGGTTAGGTTAGGTTAGGTTAGGTTAGGTTAGGTTAGGTTAGGTTAGGTTAGGTTAGGTTAGGTTAGGTTAGGTTAGGTTAGGTTAGGTTAGGTTAGGTTAGGTTAGGTTAGGTTAGGTTAGGTTAGGTTAGGTTAGGTTAGGTTAGGTTAGGTTAGGTTAGGTTAGGTTAGGTTAGGTAGGTTAGGTTAGGTTAGGTTAGGTTAGGTTAGGTTAGGTTAGGTTAGGTTAGGTTAGGTTAGGTTAGGTTAGGTTAGGTAGGTTAGGTTAGGTTAGGTTAGGTTAGGTTAGGTTAGTTAGGTTAGGTTAGGTTAGGTTAGGTTAGGTTAGGTTAGGTTAGGTTAGGTTAGGTTAGGTTAGGTTAGGTTAGGTTAGGTTAGGTTAGTTAGGTTAGGTTAGGTTAGGTTAGGTTAGGTTAGGTTAGGTTAGGTTAGGTTAGGTTAGGTTAGGTTAGGTTAGGTTAGGTTAGGTTAGGTTAGGTTAGGTTAGGTTAGGTTAGGTTAGGTTAGGTTAGGTTAGGTTAGGTTAGGTTAGGTTAGGTTAGGTTAGGTTAGGTTAGGTAGGTTAGGTTAGGTTAGGTAGGTTAGGTTAGGTTAGGTTAGGTTAGGTTAGGTTAGGTTAGGTAGGTTAGGTTAGGTTAGGTTAGGTTAGGTTAGGTTAGGTTAGGTTAGGTTAGGTTAGGTTAGGTTAGGTTAGGTTAGGTTAGGTTAGGTTAGGTAGGTTAGGTTAGGTTAGGTTAGGTTAGGTTAGGTTAGGTTAGGTTAGGTTAGGTTAGGTTAGGTTAGGTTAGGTTAGGTTAGGTTAGGTTAGGTTAGGTTAGGTTAGGTTAGGTTAGGTAGGTTAGGTTAGGTTAGGTTAGGTTAGGTTAGGTTAGGTTAGGTAGTTAGGTTAGGTTAGGTTAGGTTAGGTTAGGTTAGGTTAGGTTAGGTTAGGTTAGGTTAGGTTAGGTTAGGTTAGGTTAGGTTAGGTAGGTTAGGTTAGGTTAGGTTAGGTTAGGTTAGGTTAGGTTAGGTTAGGTTAGGTTAGGTTAGGTTAGGTTAGGTTAGGTTAGGTTAGGTTAGGTTAGGTTAGGTTAGGTTAGGTTAGGTTAGGTTAGGTTAGGTTAGGTTAGGTTAGGTTAGGTTAGGTTAGGTTAGGTTAGGTTAGGTTAGGTTAGGTTAGGTTAGGTTAGGTTAGGTTAGGTTAGGTTAGGTTAGGTTAGGTTAGGTTAGGTTAGGTTAGGTTAGGTTAGGTTAGGTTAGGTTAGGTTAGGTTAGGTTAGGTTAGGTTAGGTTAGGGGTTAGGTTAGGTTAGGTTAGGTTAGGTTAGGTTAGGTTAGGTTAGGTTAGGTTAGGTTAGGTTAGGTTAGGTTAGGTTAGGTTAGGTTAGGTTGGTTAGGTTAGGTTAGGTTAGGTTAGGTTAGGTTAGGTTAGGTTAGGTTAGGTTAGGTTAGGTTAGGTTAGGTTAGGTTAGGTTAGGTTAGGTTAGGTTAGGTTAGGTTAGGTTAGGTTAGGTTAGGTTAGGTTAGGTTAGGTTAGGTTAGGTTAGGTTAGGTTAGGTTAGGTTAGGTTAGGTTAGGTTAGGTTAGGTTAGGTTAGGTTAGGTTAGGTTAGGTTAG
>OX411752.1:5000-32500 GCA_948252205.1 Orthosia incerta
CCTAACCTAACCTAACCTAACCTAACCTAACCTAACCTAACCTAACCTAACCTAACCTAACCTAACCTAACCTAACCTAACCTAACCTAACCTAACCTAACCAACCTAACCTAACCTAACCTAACCTAACCTAACCTAACCTACTACCTAACCTAACCTAACCTAACCTAACCTAACCTAACCTAACCTAACCTAACCTAACCTAACCTAACCTAACCTAACCTAACCTAACCTAACCTAACCTAACCTAACCTAACCTAACCTAACCTAACCTAACCTAACCTAACCTAACCTAACCTAACCTAACCTAACCTAACCTAACCTAACCTAACCTAACCTAACCTAACCTAACCTAACCTAACCTAACCTAACTAACCTAACCTAACCTAACCTAACCTAACCTAACCTAACCTAACCTAACCTAACCTAACCTAACCTAACCTAACCTAACCTAACCTAACCTAACCTAACCTAACCTAACCTAACCTAACCTAACCTAACCTAACCTAACCTAACCTAACCTAACCTAACCTAACCTAACCTAACCTAACCTAACCTAACCTAACCTAACCTAACCTAACCTAACCTAACCTAACCTAACCTAACCTAACCTAACCTAACCTAACCTAACCTAACCTAACCTAACCTAACCTAACCTAACCTAACCTAACCTAACCTAACCTAACCTAACCTAACCTAACCTAACCTAACCTAACCTAACCTAACCTAACCTAACCTAACCTAACCTAACCTAACCTAACCTAACCTAACCTAACCTAACCTAACCTAACCTAACCTAACCTAACCTAACCTAACCTAACCTAACCTAACCTAACCTAACCTAACCTAACCTAACCTAACCTAACCTAACCTAACCTAACCTAACCTAACCTAACCTAACCTAACCTAACCTAACCTAACCTAACCTAACCTAACCTAACCTAACCTAACCTAACCTAACCTAACCTAACCTAACCTAACCTAACCTAACCTAACCTAACCTAACCTAACCTAACCTAACCTAACCTAACCTAACCTAACCTAACCTAACCTAACCTAACCTAA
Organism: Orthosia incerta; assembly: GCA_948252205.1. Lineage (NCBI taxonomy): Eukaryota > Metazoa > Arthropoda > Insecta > Lepidoptera > Noctuidae > Orthosia > Orthosia incerta. The sequence continues at coordinate 6,066 of OX411752.1, forward strand.
CCTAACCTAACCTAACCTAACCTAACCTAACCTAACCTAACCTAACCTAACCTAACCTAACCTAACCTAACCTAACCTAACCTAACCTAACCTAACCTAACCTAACCTAACCTAACCTAACCTAACCTAACCTAACCTAACCTAACCTAACCTAACCTAACCTAACCTAACCTAACCTAACCTAACCTAACCTAACCTAACCTAACCTAACCTAACCTAACCTAACCTAACCTAACCTAACCTAACCTAACCTAACCTAACCTAACCTAACCTAACCTAACCTAACCTAACCTAACCTAACCTAACCTAACCTAACCTAACCTAACCTAACCTAACCTAACCTAACCTAACCTAACCTAACCTAACCTAACCTAACCTAACCTAACCTAACCTAACCTAACCTAACCTAACCTAACCTAACCTAACCTAACCTAACCTAACCTAACCTAACCTAACCTAACCTAACCTAACCTAACCTAACCTAACCTAACCTAACCTAACCTAACCTAACCTAACCTAACCTAACCTAACCTAACCTAACCTAACCTAACCTAACCTAACCTAACCTAACCTAACCTAACCTAACCTAACCTAACCTAACCTAACCTAACCTAACCTAACCTAACCTAACCTAACCTAACCTAACCTAACCTAACCTAACCTAACCTAACCTAACCTAACCTAACCTAACCTAACCTAACCTAACCTAACCTAACCTAACCTAACCTAACCTAACCTAACCTAACCTAACCTAACCTAACCTAACCTAACCTAACCTAACCTAACCTAACCTAACCTAACCTAACCTAACCTAACCTAACCTAACCTAACCTAACCTAACCTAACCTAACCTAACCTAACCTAACCTAACCTAACCTAACCTAACCTAACCTAACCTAACCTAACCTAACCTAACCTAACCTAACCTAACCTAACCTAACCTAACCTAACCTAACCTAACCTAACCTAACCTAACCTAACCTAACCTAACCTAACCTAACCTAACCTAACCTAACCTAACCTAACCTAACCTAACCTAACCTAACCTAACCTAACCTAACCTAACCTAACCTAACCTAACCTAACCTAACCTAACCTAACCTAACCTAACCTAACCTAACCTAACCTAACCTAACCTAACCTAACCTAACCTAACCTAACCTAACCTAACCTAACCTAACCTAACCTAACCTAACCTAACCTAACCTAACCTAACCTAACCTAACCTAACCTAACCTAACCTAACCTAACCTAACCTAACCTAACCTAACCTAACCTAACCTAACCTAACCTAACCTAACCTAACCTAACCTAACCTAACCTAACCTAACCTAACCTAACCTAACCTAACCTAACCTAACCTAACCTAACCTAACCTAACCTAACCTAACCTAACCTAACCTAACCTAACCTAACCTAACCTAACCTAACCTAACCTAACCTAACCTAACCTAACCTAACCTAACCTAACCTAACCTAACCTAACCTAACCTAACCTAACCTAACCTAACCTAACCTAACCTAACCTAACCTAACCTAACCTAACCTAACCTAACCTAACCTAACCTAACCTAACCTAACCTAACCTAACCTAACCTAACCTAACCTAACCTAACCTAACCTAACCTAACCTAACCTAACCTAACCTAACCTAACCTAACCTAACCTAACCTAACCTAACCTAACCTAACCTAACCTAACCTAACCTAACCTAACCTAACCTAACCTAACCTAACCTAACCTAACCTAACCTAACCTAACCTAACCTAACCTAACCTAACCTAACCTAACCTAACCTAACCTAACCTAACCTAACCTAACCTAACCTAACCTAACCTAACCTAACCTAACCTAACCTAACCTAACCTAACTAACCTAACCTAACCTAACCTAACCTAACCTAACCTAACCTAACCTAACCTAACCTAACCTAACCTAACCTAACCTAACCTAACCTAACCTAACCTAACCTAACCTAACCTAACCTAACCTAACCTAACCTAACCTAACCTAACCTAACCTAACCTAACCTAACCTAACCTAACCTAACCTAACCTAACCTAACCTAACCTAACCTAACCTAACCTAACCTAACCTAACCTAACCTAACCTAACCTAACCTAACCTAACCTAACCTAACCTAACCTAACCTAACCTAACCTAACCTAACCTAACCTAACCTAACCTAACCTAACCTAACCTAACCTAACCTAACCTAACCTAACCTAACCTAACCTAACCTAACCTAACCTAACCTAACCTAACCTAACCTAACCTAACCTAACCTAACCTAACCTAACCTAACCTAACCTAACCTAACCTAACCTAACCTAACCTAACCTAACCTAACCTAACCTAACCTAACCTAACCTAACCTAACCTAACCTAACCTAACCTAACCTAACCTAACCTAACCTAACCTAACCTAACCTAACCTAACCTAACCTAACCTAACCTAACCTAACCTAACCTAACCTAACCTAACCTAACCTAACCTAACCTAACCTAACCTAACCTAACCTAACCTAACCTAACCTAACCTAACCTAACCTAACCTAACCTAACCTAACCTAACCTAACCTAACCTAACCTAACCTAACCTAACCTAACCTAACCTAACCTAACCTAACCTAACCTAACCTAACCTAACCTAACCTAACCTAACCTAACCTAACCTAACCTAACCTAACCTAACCTAACCTAACCTAACCTAACCTAACCTAACCTAACCTAACCTAACCTAACCTAACCTAACCTAACCTAACCTAACCTAACCTAACCTAACCTAACCTAACCTAACCTAACCTAACCTAACCTAACCTAACCTAACCTAACCTAACCTAACCTAACCTAACCTAACCTAACCTAACCTAACCTAACCTAACCTAACCTAACCTAACCTAACCTAACCTAACCTAACCTAACCTAACCTAACCTAACCTAACCTAACCTAACCTAACCTAACCTAACCTAACCTAACCTAACCTAACCTAACCTAACCTAACCTAACCTAACCTAACCTAACCTAACCTAACCTAACCTAACCTAACCTAACCTAACCTAACCTAACCTAACCTAACCTAACCTAACCTAACCTAACCTAACCTAACCTAACCTAACCTAACCTAACCTAACCTAACCTAACCTAACCTAACCTAACCTAACCTAACCTAACCTAACCTAACCTAACCTAACCTAACCTAACCTAACCTAACCTAACCTAACCTAACCTAACCTAACCTAACCTAACCTAACCTAACCTAACCTAACCTAACCTAACCTAACCTAACCTAACCTAACCTAACCTAACCTAACCTAACCTAACCTAACCTAACCTAACCTAACCTAACCTAACCTAACCTAACCTAACCTAACCTAACCTAACCTAACCTAACCTAACCTAACCTAACCTAACCTAACCTAACCTAACCTAACCTAACCTAACCTAACCTAACCTAACCTAACCTAACCTAACCTAACCTAACCTAACCTAACCTAACCTAACCTAACCTAACCTAACCTAACCTAACCTAACCTAACCTAACCTAACCTAACCTAACCTAACCTAACCTAACCTAACCTAACCTAACCTAACCTAACCTAACCTAACCTAACCTAACCTAACCTAACCTAACCTAACCTAACCTAACCTAACCTAACCTAACCTAACCTAACCTAACCTAACCTCTGTTGTTACGCATCGGAGACCTAAATCTGGTCATAACTTGGTCTAGGTTAGACCTAGACAGAAAGTGAAGCCAGATTTGGAGTTTCTGGAGCCCAAGCTTATAATTTGCTAATTTAGAATTTTAAAATACCGACAAATAAAAAAGTGCATTTTCAAAGTGCCATCGGGAATGTTAAAGAACACTGCGTAGTACTTACCGACTTTTACTGTTTTAAATTAAAATACTCTGGAACTTTATGTTTTATGTTTTGTGTGTCTTGTGTGTTTTTGTGTGTTCACGTATGGACCTAAAATAATTCTGTTTTTATTCTTAATTTTACATTTTAATAATTCTGCTAAACCAAGCAAAACTGACCCGTATTAATAGGGCCATAAGGTTGCGATCTTCTTTCTCTTGGTGTTAGTTTAGATCTTAAAAATTTCTTTAATTTAATAATTATTACATTTTATAATAACTCAAAATAGATCAGTATTATAAGGACATAGAGTCAATTCTAATTCCCCTCACGGGTACTTAAAACCTGTTAAATAACAAAAATCTTTTATTAAAATTTATTACACAAAATTGACCCGTATTGTAGGGACATAGAGTCAATTTTATTTTCCTCACGCGTTTAAAACCGGGTAATCAACAAAAATCTTTTTATTTTTAAAATTAATTACGCAAAATTGACCCATAATTGTAGGGACATAGGGTCGATTATATTATTATCTCATTCTATATCGTGTTATTTTTAATTCATTTTCTATTTTACAAGTCAATTTTATTTACCCAGTAGGGACCGTAAACGTAGGGACGTAAGGACGATTTTATTTCTCCTCACGTGTTTAATTAATTAATAAAAATCTCTTTTTATTTTTCTTTTTTATTTTTTAATTACGCAAAATTGACCCGTATTTCCAGGGAGATAGGGTCGATTTTATTATTACTTCATTATTTCATTTCTATTACGTGTTATTTTAATTCATTTTTCTCTTTTTAAATTCCAATCTAATTTACCCAGTAGGGACCCGTATGTTTAGGGACATAAGGTCGATTTTCATATTTTATTTTTCATTAATTATCTCTCAATTTTATTAAAACTGAAATAACTCTAAAACGGAGCGAGTTAGCCCGATTTTGAGGTCGACCTACGTACACTAGTGTAACTAGTGTACGTGCCGAGACCCCAGATCACCTCCTCCAGACCCCCCCAAATTAAATTTTATTTTATCAATTATTCAAATTTTATTTTATTTCAACTTAATTCTAACTATTTTACACATTATAAATTAAAAATTATACACAATAGCCCAGTAAGGTAGGGAGGACCAAGCCCCTTATCCCCCAGAGCAACAAACAGAATTTTGTCATTTTCCAAAATAATAAAGCCGCCACTGAATCTGAACCGACCTTCAAAACTATAACACTAAAACGCTGATAACTCGTTAACGGAGAGAGATAGCCCGATTTTGAGGTCGACCTACGTACACTAGTGAAACTAGTGTACGTGCCGAGACTCCAGATCACCTCCTCCAGACCCCCCCAAATTAAATTTTATTATCTCTTGTTTATTTTTATTATCAAAAATTTTTAAATTTTACATTTTCTTTTTATTATAAATTAGTATTAGGTATTAAGTTAGGTATTAAGTAAGCTATAGTAGGGACGTTTACAACATACATTTTTTTTTTTTTTTTTTTTTTTTTTTTTTTTTTTTTTTTTTTTTTTTTTTTTTTTTTTTTTTTTTTTTTTTTTTTTTTTTTTTTTTTTTTTTCTCTCGGCTCTTAAGTATAATATAAGACCGTAGGAGTAAAGAAAACTACACAAAATGATTAGGACGCCAGGATTAGACCGTAAAACGGAGGAGAAAGAGCTCCCTAAGACTTCTTCTGAAGGGGCACACACCACCACCCAAACCCCTCTTAATATCATCATCCCACCCACCCAACCATCCATAGCAATAGTTGAAACTCCCAAACAAAGGGACAAAGTAGCCGAAGCGAAGCTTTGCTTAATCAAAATAAAATCACAACTAAGACTATCGAGGAATATAAAAACAGAGATAAAAGACGAGATAACCTCGGCGGCGGAGAACTTGTACCAATTGGTGAAGGAGATAGGTCAGATAACTATTAAAAAGAAGGATATAAACAAAACATTCACCCAGCAAGAGGAAAGGGAACCAGAGGCTGATAAAATAGAGATAGAAAAACAACTGTTACAAAAACTAACCGAACATAGCGACCAGATAGAAAAAAATAGAATAGAAATGGAACGCCTTAGGGAAACGATAGAGAAGGGACATAAGGACATTGAAGCAAGGGCAACCTACGCGAGTGTAGTGGCCGCTTCCCCGAGGACGCAGCCCCCGGAGCACGCGGCTATTCACTCGGTGGTAATAACATCAACAGACGAGGAGGAAACAAGCGACCAAGTAATGGAGAAGATAAGAAAGGCGGTCAACGCAAAAGAGGAAGGCTTCCAGATAGATAGGGTACGTAAGGCAAGAGGCAGAAAAGTGATCTTGGGATGCAAGTCGAAAACAGAAGTAGATAGGGTAAGAGAGAGACTAAACAAAGAAGGTGCGGATCTGAGAGTGGAAGAGATTAAAAATAAGGACCCATTAATAATCATAAGAAACGTTAATAGGTTCAACACAGACGAGGACATAGGCAAAGCGCTGAGACAGCAAAATAAGCATCTATTAAAGGACGTACCGGAGGAACAATACAGAGCCACAATTAGATATAAGAAGAGCGCGCGGAACCCTCACCAGCAACATGTGGTACTGAGTGTGTCCCCCCAAGTATGGAGTATACTAACGGCGGCAAACTGCATACATATCGATATGCAGAGACTGAGGGCAGAAGATCAGTCGCCGTTGGTCCAGTGCTCGAAGTGTCTGGGATACGGGCACACAAAGAAAACGTGCCATGAGGAGAAGGACAGATGCGCTCATTGCGGAGGGTCACACTTCCGAACGGAATGCGAAGTCTACCACGCAAATGAGGCGCCGGCATGTATAAACTGCCAGAAGGCAAGCATAACAAATAACAGGCACAACGCATTCAGCTCGGACTGCCCGGTACGCACAAAATGGGAGACTTTAGCGAGGTCCACAGTAGCCTACCAGTGTTAAGGTGGATACGGGCAATAACCGGAACAGCACAGAAAAACAAGGAGGACACCAGTATCGCGTAATACAAGCCAACCTGCAGAGGTGCAAACAAGCAACAGATGAGCTGATCATGGAGGCAGCTAAAAGGAAGGTTGCGTTTGCACTTCTGCAGGAACCATACACCGGATCAAGCAAGAAAATGAAAACCTACCAGGGCACCCGAACGATCCAATTTGAAGGAAACACGGACAAAACAAACAAGTCTGCAATTGTGGTGTTCGATGACAACATTGACGTAACCCAGTGCCCCAGGCTGACCACAGAAAACATTGCAGTGGCACGACTGAGAACTGAGGCCTGGAACATTGTTGTCATCTCGGTATACCTGGAGGGAGATGCAAAAATAGAAGAAGACATAGAACACATCCAAGAAATTATCAAAGTAGTGGGAAATAAAAGCATGATACTGGGGGGGGATGTAAACGCGTGGAACATATGGTGGGGGAGTAGGGAGAATAATAGGAGAGGGCAAGAGTTGGCAGGAGCATTGGACGAGATGGAGCTGCACATTCTCAACCAGGGCTTCAAACCCACCTTTGATTGTCACAGAGGAGGAAGGCATTTTACAAGCTGTGTGGACATCACGGTGTGCACGTCAGATATGCTTGGCAAAATAGCAAACTGGAGACTGGACGGTAACCTCACAGTGTCAGACCACAAAGCAATCCTGTTCGAAGTAAATCTGAGAAAATCAAAAGGCATAGATATTAAAAGAACAACTAGAATTTATAACACAAGAAAAGCAGATTGGACAGAATTCAGAACAGACATTAAACAGAATTGGGAAAGAATAAACATTAATTTGGAAGAAATAACAAAAATAACGACAGAAGAAGAACTAAACAATAAAGTAGAAGAATACACTAAAGTCATAGAAGAAGCATGCAAACGAAATATACCTGAGGCCGGACAAAAGAAGAAAGCAGGATTGACTTGGTGGACAGAAGAACTGACACAGAAGAAGAAAGAGGTGAAAACACTTAAAAAGCGCATACCAAATGCCGCTCAGGTGCGCAGAGAGAGTGTTGTCCAAGCATATCTGGACGCGAAGGAGGAATACCGGCAGCTTGTGGAGAAAGCCAGAACAACAAGCTGGAAAAAGTTCTGCGAAAAACAAGATAGGGAAACCATGTGGGATGGAATATATAGGGTGATAGGCCGCACGACAGTTAGGCAGGAGGACACCCCCCTGATTAAAAATGGGAAAGTATTGGAAGGCGAAGAGTCTGCCAGGGCTCTAGCGGAGGCATTCTATCCGGAAGACGATGCGCTGTCGGACAGTGTAGCCCACAAGGCAATTAGAATTAGGGCAGAAAAATTGAGCGAGGACAAAGGTGATGAGCTACCTGACCCTCCATTCACTATCGAAGAGCTGATGATTGCGACGGATAGCTTCAACCCAAAAAAGGCGCCAGGGCTAGATGGGTTCACTCCGGACATATGTAGGGCAGCCATAGCGTGCAAACCGGAGTTATTTTTAGCGTTGCTCAATAAATGCCTAGAGCTATCGCTCTTCCCTACGGTGTGGAAAGAGGCGGTAATAGTTATCTTAAGGAAACCGGGGAAAGATGACTACTCAAATCCCAAATCCTACCGGCCGATTGGGCTATTGCCGGTATTAGGGAAAATTTATGAGAAGATGCTGGTGAAGCGAGTCAGGTGGCATACCCTCCGACAAATGAGTCCCAAGCAGTACGGGTTCACACCGCAACGCAGTGCCGAGGACTCCCTCTATGACCTTATCAAGCATATCAGATCAAAACTGAAAGAGCAAAAAATTACATTAATCATATCGCTCGACATAGAGGGAGCCTTCGACAGTGCTTGGTGGCCCGCGGTAAGATGTAGGCTAGCCGAATCAAATTGCCCAGAAAATATCCGCAAAGTTTTAGATAGTTACCTGACGAACCGGAAGGTCAGGGTGAGATACGCTGGAGCAGAAGCTCGGAAGGCAACAGAGAAGGGATGTGTCCAAGGTTCCATCGGGGGACCCACATTCTGGAACGTTTTGCTGGATCCGTTATTAGCCAGTCTGGAAATGGGAGGGAACTACTGTCAGGCGTTCGCTGACGATGTGGTTCTGGTTTTCTCCGGCGATACAGCACTCGAGGTCCAGAGACAGGCGAATGCCGCCCTAAAACATGTCCAGGAGTGGGGTGAAGACAATAAACTGAAGTTTGCGCCTCAAAAGACAAAGGCCATGATAATTACAAACAAACTGAAGCACGACACACCACTTCTGAGCATGGGAGGGGTGGACATAGCCATGTCAAAGGAGATAAAGATACTGGGGTTGACGATAGACCATAAACTAACATTCAATGCACACGTAGCAAATGTCTGCCGCAAGGCATTGAACATATACAAACAGTTAGCGAGGGCAGCCAAAGTGGAGTGGGGGATCTCGCCGGAGATAACCAGAACTATATACGTAGCAGTAATAGAGCCTATTATAATGTACGCAGCAAGTGCCTGGTATCCAGCTGCTGAGAAATTAGGGATTAGGAAGTTTTTGAATGAGGTTCAGCGCGGATTCGTACAAAAAATGATAAAGTCTTATAGGACCACTTCGCTCAACGCGGCATTGTTGCTCTCGGGGATGCTTCCGCTGGATCTTAGGATCAGGGAAGCAGCCTCTCTTTATGAAATAAAAAAGGGACACTCAGTAAAAGTAGTCGGGGATAGGAGAGTGGAGCGACCCACACCGTATGTGGAACTACCACACCCAGCGACCCAAAAGGCAATAGAGTTCAAATTGGTGGCAGACGAGGCAGAGCTGGCCCAGCAAGAGGATGCCAGATATAAAATATATACTGACGGTAGTAAAATGAACGACAAAGTTGGGGCGGCTCTATCCTTTTGGGATGGAGACGTTGAAATTGAAACCAAAAAACTCAAGCTGGACCAGTTCTGCACCGTATACCAGGCGGAGTTACTGGCGCTGGTGAAGGCTACCGAGATTGCGACCGAACGGTCCGGTGGTAGCTTCAATATCTACAGCGACTCTAGGTCGGCTCTTGAGGCGATTACGCACGGTGTTTCCCTTCACCCCCTCGTAGTAGCTATAAGAGAAAATATCTCAAAAGTTGTCAAACAGGAAAAGATACTAAGACTCTTTTGGATAAAAGCACACGTGGGGTTGGAGGGGAATGAAAGAGCAGACGCATTGGCAAAAGAGGCAGCTGTGGGTTTGAAGAAAAAGCCGGACTATGATGGATGCCCGGTATCCTTCATCAAGCGTCAGATACGCAATGAAACACTAGAAGTGTGGCACAATAGGTACGCAGAGGGAACCACCGCATCTACCACCAAAATGTTTTTCCCCGACGCGTTGAGCGCGTATAGGCTAATTAAAAAGATAACGCTCAATCCACGGCTGGTGCAGGTGTTGACGGGGCACGGCGGATTTTCCGAGTACTTGCACCGTTTCAAGCGCAAGGACAGCCCGGCGTGTCCCTGCGACACAGGTAGTAGCGAAAGCATAGAACACATCCTAGTGGAATGCCCATTATACACAAAATTAAGATATAACTTAGAGTCAGAAATAGATCGCAACCTTAAAAAAGAAAATTTAGCAGAAATTATAGCCAGTAAAAATATAAGAGATGACTTTTTAGACTTTTGTCAAAACATAGCTAGTAAGGTGATTGAAAGGAACAAAAATTAATGCACTATTGTGTTTTCTATGTATATTTTTCTACTGCTAATTATTGTGTTTTATTATTTCTCTTGTACTTGTTGATTATGTGTAATTATTTCGTTTATAATTTGTCAATATTGTTTTAAAATGTCGATTTTGTTTTATTATTTTAATTGTATTTACAAATTTGGTGTTATTATTCAGTTTTTATTTTGACAATTCTGTTTTATTATTTTAATTGTACTTTTTGATTTTGTGTATTATTTTGTTTATATTTTCAAACTTGTTTATATTATGTCAGTAAATTTTATTATTTGTCCATATTTTGCTTTTGCACACTATATACTGTGTTAGTTTTAAGGTAGATATTTTTATTAAAATAATGTAAATATAAATAATGGTAAAATAATAGTGTATGTAAGAGATTGTTTAAGGACAGGGCACAATAAAGTGCGAAATTGTTAATTAAGTAAAAAAGTAGATTTGTTAATATAAATAATAGATAGTAATAAAAAATTGTAACCGCACAGACGGAAATAAATAGTAATTAGTAATAAAGTAGGCACTGGTCTCTCCGTCAATGGAAGACACACCAGTGGGATTTTTGTAATCTCTAATAAAAAAAAAAAAAAAAAAAAAAAAAAACCTAACCTAACCTAACCTAACCTAACCTAACCTAACCTAACCTAACCTAACCTAACCTAACCTAACCTAACCTAACCTAACCTAACCTAACCTAACCTAACCTAACCTAACCTAACCTAACCTAACCTAACCCCAGAGGTGAGAAGAAGTAAGAAGTAAGAAGACCCCAGAGGTGAGGCAATGTCTAGCACCCTGGATGAGTTAGAGCTTCAGGTACTGAACACTGGTGACGCTCCCACCTTTGACACTGTCAGGGGTGGTCGAGCGTACAAAAGCCATGTGGACGTCACGGCTTGTTCGCTCAGCCTTTTTGACCTGGTGGACGGCTGGCGGGTTGACACGGGAGTTACGTCCTCGGACCACAACACGATTCTATTTAATATTAAAGTTAAAAGGGTAAAAGGTATTAACATTAGTAGAACCACGAGAAAATACAATACGCGGAAGGCAGATTGGGGTAAATTCAAAACTAAACTGGGGGAACTAAAAACTGTAAATAAAATAAATTTGGAAATGATTAAAACAACTGATAACAAACAGAAATTAGAGGATTTAGTTGTGAGATACAAAGATATTATAGTAGAAGCATGCGAAGAATCAATGCCGAAGGTAAAAAGTCATGTAAAACTTACCATTCCGTGGTGGTCCGAGGAACTCGCCGTGAAGAAGAAAGAGGTCACTAGGATGAAGAACCGCATCCGCAATGCCGCACCGGTCCGGCGGGCGATGGTCGTTGATGCGTACCTGAAAGCAAAACAAGAATATGAGATGCAAGTTAAGAGCGCCCAAATTGCCAGTTGGAAGGAGTTTTGCCGGAAACAGGATCGGGAGGGGGTCTGGGAGGGAATCTACAGGATCATCGGTAGGACTGCCAGAAGGCAGGAAGAACTGACCCTTTGCTGCGATGGTACATTCCTTAGTCCAAGTGAATCAGCCGCCCTACTAGCAGATACGTTCTACCCCAAAGACAGAGTAGACCAGGATAACGCTGACCACAGGCGAATAAGAGAAGCGGCCAGTCGAGTGAATGAATGGGCCTATGGTGAACATCATGACCCTTCATTTACGACACTGGAGCTGAAGACCGCCGTGGCAGGTTTCAATCCCAAAAAGGCACCAGGAGGGGACGGACTGACGTCTGACATCTGCAGTCGAGCGATCCACCAGGACCCAGAATTGTTCCTTGCCCTTTACAACAAGTGCCTCGAACTAGCACACTTTCCGGAGGTCTGGAAGGAAGCTACGGTCGTGGTACTTCGGAAGCCGGGCAAGGACAACTATCTGACCCCCAAGGCATACCGACCAATCGGTCTGCTGCCAGTTCTGGGGAAGGTCCTGGAGAGGATGGTCGTAGCACGTCTAAAGTGGCAGCTTATACCGCGGTTTAGTACCCGTCAGTTTGGCTTTACGCCCCAGAAGAGCACCGAGGACGCCCTCTATACACTAATGGAGCACGTACAGGACAAGTTAAGGCTGAAGAAGCTAATTGTCCTGGTGTCATTGGATATAGAGGGGGCCTTCGACAGCGCATGGTGGCCAGCTATAAAAGTCAGGCTGGCTGAGGAAAATTGCCCGGTCAACATCAGGCGGCTGATAGACAGCTATCTCGATAGTAGGAAGGTAAAGGTTCGTTATGCCGGGGAGGAATGTACGAAAGTGACTGACAAGGGCTGTGTTCAGGGGTCAATCGGTGGTCCAATCCTGTGGAACCTCCTCCTCGACCCACTTCTGAAAGACCTGGAGCGACGCGGGGTCTTCGTGCAGGCGTTCGCGGATGATATCGTCTTGGTCATAGATGGGGACACGGCGACTGAAGTCTCGAAATCTGCCAATGCAGCCCTCGCCCATGTTCAGGATTGGGGTGTCCGAAATAAGCTGAGGTTCGCACCGCACAAAACCTGTGCGATGGTGGTAACCAACAAGCTTAAGTACGACACTCCATGCCTGAGCATGGCCGGGGTCGACATCGGTATGGTCCGAAAAATGAAGTTGCTGGGTCTAACCATAGACGATAAGCTCACTTTTAGTGAGCACGCCGCGAACGTCTGCAAGAGGGCAGCTGGGATATACCAACAGCTTTCCCGTGCCGCAAAAGTTAGTTGGGGATTAAATGCTGAAATTATACACATAATATACACCGCGACAATTGAACCCATAATCACCTATGCGGCCGCTGCCTGGGCTCCTGCTACGAAAAAGCTAGGGATACGGAAGAAGTTAGGCTCTGTTCAACGAGGATTCGCTCAGAAGATCTGCAAATCGTACCGCACAGTCTCCCTGAACTCGGCACTGGCACTGTCCGGGATACTACCTCTAGACCTGCGCATACAAGAGGCAGCCGCCCTGTATGAAGCGAGGAGAGGGTCATCCCGGTTCGTGCCGGGAGATCGGGAGATCGAGAGTGCGGTGAGGTTTGCAGAAGCTCCTCATCCAGCTACACAAATGCCCCTGGAGTTCATGTGCCTGGCAGATCAAACCCTACTAGACAGTAGTAATGTGCAGACGGTGCGAATATTCACCGACGGCAGCAAGATTGAGGGGAAGGTCGGAGCCGCATTATCCATTTGGGATAATGATGGCGAAGTCCGGAACCTCAAGCTCTGCCTTGCCGCGTACTGCACAGTCTACCAGGCGGAACTCCTGGCCATTTGCAAAGCTACCGAAGTGATCCTCGCGCGGCAAGAGGCGAGCTTTGGTTTGTATAGCGACTCAATGTCATCATTGCAGACGCTTGCAAACCACGGCTCTCTCCATCCCCTGGCAGTTCGCGCGCGCGCCAATTTGGCTAAGGCCTTGCACCAGAACAAAGCTGTGTCTTTGTTTTGGATCAAGGCCCACGCGGGCCTGCCGGGGAATGAGCGGGCGGACGAGTTGGCGAAGGAGGCAGCATTGTCGTCACGGAGGAAGCCGGACTACGACCAATGTCCGGTTTCATTTATCAAGCGACAGATTCGTCTGGAGACGCTTGGTGAGTGGAATCGGAGATATGTGTCGGGCGAGACAGCCTCGGTGACGAAAATGTTTCTTCCGGACGCGATAGCGGCTTTCCGTATTGTTCAACAGGTGCGGCCGACTGGTGTTCTCACGCAGGTTCTAACGGGGCACGGTGGGTTCTCTGAATACTTGAATCGTTTCAAGTGTAAGGAGAGCCCGGCGTGCCTCTGTGACCCTGGAGTGGCGGAAACTGTCCAGCACATACTAGTAGAATGCCCGTTATTTATCAGGGAGCGCTACCAACTCGAGTGTGAGCTGGATAGGAAGCTCACTGGGGAGAGCCTGTGTGGGTTTATGGGCAAAAAAGAAAGGGAAAGATTCTTAATTTACTGTGTAAATCTGGCCACCACAGTCATTCGTCGTAACAAAAGTTAGACACTGTGCTTCAATCGTACTATCATAGTATTTTAATTGTAAGTACAGAAAAGACAGCAAAATTGTAATGCAGCAGTAGATTAAGATAGTACCTAAGCCGATTGTATTTAGTATATAAGAAAATGTGTTTTAAAAAAGAAAAATTGTAAATAAAATATCAGCATCGAACTGTTTTAATTACCTATCTGTGATAAATAAATTATGCCCTTAGACTAGATTTTAATAAAAGTGGGAGTCCTACCCACAGAATGAAAGGTGATGGATGAAAGAAAGATATAGTATGATGGATGAAAGTGCGAGAGGCATATATGCGAGAAATTGAATGAGAGAAGTAGAGCACAGAGTAGGCGCCAACCAAGTAATGTGTTGGTGGGATTAGTACTAAGGAAAAAAAAAAAAAAAAAAAAAAAAAAAAAAAAAAAAACCTAACCTAACCTAACCTAACCTAACCTAACCTAACCTAACCTAACCTAACCTAACCTAACCTAACCTAACCTAACCTAACCTAACCTAACCTAACCTAACCTAACCTAACCTAACCTAACCTAACCTAACCTAACCTAACCTAACCTAACCTAACCTAACCTAACCTAACCTAACCTAACCTAACCTAACCTAACCTAACCTAACCTAACCTAACCTAACCTAACCTAACCTAACCTAACCTAACCTAACCTAACCTAACCTAACCTAACCTAACCTAA
Organism: Orthosia incerta; assembly: GCA_948252205.1. NCBI lineage: Eukaryota > Metazoa > Arthropoda > Insecta > Lepidoptera > Noctuidae > Orthosia > Orthosia incerta. The sequence continues at coordinate 21,273 of OX411752.1, forward strand.
CCTAACCTAACCTAACCTAACCTAACCTAACCTAACCTAACCTAACCTAACCTAACCTAACCTAACCTAACCTAACCTAACCTAACCTAACCTAACCTAACCTAACCTAACCTAACCTAACCTAACCTAACCTAACCTAACCTAACCTAACCTAACCTAACCTAACCTAACCTAACCTAACCTAACCTAACCTAACCTAACCTAACCTAACCTAACCTAACCTAACCTAACCTAACCTAACCTAACCTAACCTAACCTAACCTAACCTAACCTAACCTAACCTAACCTAACCTAACCTAACCTAACCTAACCTAACCTAACCTAACCTAACCTAACCTAACCTAACCTAACCTAACCTAACCTAACCTAACCTAACCTAACCTAACCTAACCTAACCTAACCTAACCTAACCTAACCTAACCTAACCTAACCTAACCTAACCTAACCTAACCTAACCTAACCTAACCTAACCTAACCTAACCTAACCTAACCTAACCTAACCTAACCTAACCTAACCTAACCTAACCTAACCTAACCTAACCTAACCTAACCTAACCTAACCTAACCTAACCTAACCTAACCTAACCTAACCTAACCTAACCTAACCTAACCTAACCTAACCTAACCTAACCTAACCTAACCTAACCTAACCTAACCTAACCTAACCTAACCTAACCTAACCTAACCTAACCTAACCTAACCTAACCTAACCTAACCTAACCTAACCTAACCTAACCTAACCTAACCTAACCTAACCTAACCTAACCTAACCTAACCTAACCTAACCTAACCTAACCTAACCTAACCTAACCTAACCTAACCTAACCTAACCTAACCTAACCTAACCTAACCTAACCTAACCTAACCTAACCTAACCTAACCTAACCTAACCTAACCTAACCTAACCTAACCTAACCTAACCTAACCTAACCTAACCTAACCTAACCTAACCTAACCTAACCTAACCTAACCTAACCTAACCTAACCTAACCTAACCTAACCTAACCTAACCTAACCTAACCTAACCTAACCTAACCTAACCTAACCTAACCTAACCTAACCTAACCTAACCTAACCTAACCTAACCTAACCTAACCTAACCTAACCTAACCTAACCTAACCTAACCTAACCTAACCTAACCTAACCTAACCTAACCTAACCTAACCTAACCTAACCTAACCTAACCTAACCTAACCTAACCTAACCTAACCTAACCTAACCTAACCTAACCTAACCTAACCTAACCTAACCTAACCTAACCTAACCTAACCTAACCTAACCTAACCTAACCTAACCTAACCTAACCTAACCTAACCTAACCTAACCTAACCTAACCTAACCTAACCTAACCTAACCTAACCTAACCTAACCTAACCTAACCTAACCTAACCTAACCTAACCTAACCTAACCTAACCTAACCTAACCTAACCTAACCTAACCTAACCTAACCTAACCTAACCTAACCTAACCTAACCTAACCTAACCTAACCTAACCTAACCTAACCTAACCTAACCTAACCTAACCTAACCTAACCTAACCTAACCTAACCTAACCTAACCTAACCTAACCTAACCTAACCTAACCTAACCTAACCTAACCTAACCTAACCTAACCTAACCTAACCTAACCTAACCTAACCTAACCTAACCTAACCTAACCTAACCTAACCTAACCTAACCTAACCTAACCTAACCTAACCTAACCTAACCTAACCTAACCTAACCTAACCTAACCTAACCTAACCTAACCTAACCTAACCTAACCTAACCTAACCTAACCTAACCTAACCTAACCTAACCTAACCTAACCTAACCTAACCTAACCTAACCTAACCTAACCTAACCTAACCTAACCTAACCTAACCTAACCTAACCTAACCTAACCTAACCTAACCTAACCTAACCTAACCTAACCTAACCTAACCTAACCTAACCTAACCTAACCTAACCTAACCTAACCTAACCTAACCTAACCTAACCTAACCTAACCTAACCTAACCTAACCTAACCTAACCTAACCTAACCTAACCTAACCTAACCTAACCTAACCTAACCTAACCTAACCTAACCTAACCTAACCTAACCTAACCTAACCTAACCTAACCTAACCTAACCTAACCTAACCTAACCTAACCTAACCTAACCTAACCTAACCTAACCTAACCTAACCTAACCTAACCTAACCTAACCTAACCTAACCTAACCTAACCTAACCTAACCTAACCTAACCTAACCTAACCTAACCTAACCTAACCTAACCTAACCTAACCTAACCTAACCTAACCTAACCTAACCTAACCTAACCTAACCTAACCTAACCTAACCTAACCTAACCTAACCTAACCTAACCTAACCTAACCTAACCTAACCTAACCTAACCTAACCTAACCTAACCTAACCTAACCTAACCTAACCTAACCTAACCTAACCTAACCTAACCTAACCTAACCTAACCTAACCTAACCTAACCTAACCTAACCTAACCTAACCTAACCTAACCTAACCTAACCTAACCTAACCTAACCTAACCTAACCTAACCTAACCTAACCTAACCTAACCTAACCTAACCTAACCTAACCTAACCTAACCTAACCTAACCTAACCTAACCTAACCTAACCTAACCTAACCTAACCTAACCTAACCTAACCTAACCTAACCTAACCTAACCTAACCTAACCTAACCTAACCCAGTCCCCCGCCCGCAGCGCGCCCGAACAGTCACGTTTCCGCGAGCTCCGCAGCTAAAAAATCCGTTACGAAGTTTTTCGCGTCGTAGGAAGTCGTGTGATATCTCAAAAGTTGCGCGCTAGCAAAAGCTAGATAACAGTGTTTTTAGTTTTGTGATACACCAAACCGTTCAAAAATTGTGGTCAAAAAACTAAATTTTCGTAGTGAAAAAAACGTAAACAACACAGAAAACAGCGTGCGACGCGAGTTTTGTCGCGACGACACCCCGTTATTATTAGCCAACAATAACAACCAGCTCACTAGGAACACCCCATAGGATTTTCAGAATTTTAAACCCCTGTTTAAGGGGTTTCCTGGAATAAAACATCGAGTGCGGGTGAAAAAACCGTGAAATTGTGCAACCATCAAATTTGAATTGTGTTACGCGCGAACGGTTACAGATATAAGTGATTGTTAAAACATATACATATAGATAAACTCAGTGGCTATACTGTGCAAAAAACTGGAGATTTTTAGACAAAAAATTAAACTCTATATCAACATTTTCCGAAACAAAGTGTGAAAAATTGCAAAAAATTTCGCTAGAAACATCGTGTATTTTCGAAACTGACGACAACTAAAATTCGAAAAGTGCACCACAGGGTGTGCCTTAGTGCCCCCGATACTCCTAGTGACTCCGGGAATTCTCCTGCCAAGTCCTGAGCCTCAGCCTACGATCTAAGCAGCCCGGCGATATTTTCCGCACGAATAAAACGCGCGGAACGAAGACCTGGGAAGTGCAATCTACAGCTTCTGAGGACCTGAGCGGCTTCCTGGAACTGCTAGCGGCGGTGGATAAAAAATTGAAGACCCAAAAAGAAAAACCAAGAAAGAAACACCCGAAACAAGGTCTTTTTTCAGTTGTAATTTGTTTACCATAAATTTAAACTAATTTTCATTTTAATTATTTATCATATTTTGTCCCATTTTAAATTAGAGACATACAGAGTGGTTAATAGTCCAGTGTATAAAAAAAATTCCATAAAATTCTCGCCCAAAATTCTATATAAAAACACAAAAAGCCCAGAACAACTTTCATCTCCAAACTTATACGTAACTTTGTTTTTCTGTGTTTTGTAAATTCTGAACTTTACAGTGTTATAACTCGGTCTAGGATTGACCTAGCCGAAAACTAAAACCAGATTTAGCGTTTCTAGATCATAAGACATCCAACTGCAAACTCATTTTTATAAAAAAGGCCAAGGCTAAAAACCTCGATTTCAACCTTGCATCGATCTATTGTAACCACTGAATAATATACTTTGTGCTGCTCTTACATATATTGCTAAGCTAATTTAGGTCTCAACATATATTTATGCTACGTTAGGAGCTAATTAACACAGCCACAAGGCCACTTCATTGCTTCGCAAAAGTGGCCCTAATTTGTAGCACCATAAGGTCGTTTATTGAATACCAAAAATTAACTAAAGCCAGACGTACTTAATACTAATTCTACTAAAGCCTTACATCGTTCTATTGTAACCACTAATATATAATCATCAAGCGACTTTAGAACTCAGTATATTTATTACCACATTAGGAGCTTATAAACACTGCTACAAGGCCACTTCCATTGCTTTGCAAAAGTGACCCTTATCTATAGCTACATAAGGCTGTTATTTGAATATCAAAAATAATTAACGCCAAACAACAACAGAGTAAACAACACAGAAAACAGTGTGCGGCGCGAGTTCCCTCGCGACCGAGACCTCGGGACACCTGCTCTGGATCCCCCCCATCAAACTTAAATTCTAGCATATACGTAGTCATTTCAGCCACCAACCGTAAAAACTTCCTCTGCCAAGCAAAAATCAACCTTTAAAATATAAAAACCTAAATATCTCGGAAACGGAGCGAGATAGCCCGATTTTGAGGCCGACCTACGTATACTAGTTTACTAGTATACGTGCCGAGACCTCGGGACACCTGCTCTGGATCCCCCCCATCAAACTTAAATTCTAGCATATACGTAGTCTTTTCTACTTAAAAAAACTTTAAATTTAAATTTAGTATACACGGCATCAATACAGCCGTCAATAATAAAAACCTGTTTTGCCAAATTAAGAGTAACCCTTATAAGCACTATAATAAGGCAGCTTTTTAACTGACATGCAATAGTGACCCTTATTCTCAGTGGAATAAGGTCGCTTTTATTAAACACCAACTTTATTAACGTTAGACGTTCAAAATCTACCATCACAGGTCGACTGTCTTGCCAAAATTGATTAGTAATACAACTTCATTTGTAACGGAGAGTTTCTGAATTGATATTCTAAATTTTGAAATCGATATATCTCGGGAACGGCTGGGAATATCGAAAAACTGACAAAATTTTTCCCCCCCTGCCCGCCGTCCCTTTAAACCGGGGAACAAGATACCACAACCTCCCCCCCCCCTTAACTCATCACCTTCCCCCCCAAAAAATTTTTTACTTCATTTTAAGACAAAATCAAAATGAATACTATATAAAATACTGCAACAAACCCTCACTGCCCCTCCCCCCTCCCCCTCCCCCCCTCAACCCGCTCACACACCCGGGATTCTATCCAAAAATAAAAACACCAAAAAAGGCAAAGTTCGAAAATATTAAAAATTAATACGAACGACCGAGCCAAATACTCACCACATTCCCACATTTGCTGACTCACCTAACGCCATCTATCGCCATCAGCTGAAGTTAATAATCGTATCTCGAAAACGGGAAGAGATAGGTCAAAATTGACAACAATTTAGAATATACTATACGTAGTATAGTATATTCTAAGAAAGAACCGCACTGACCGTACAATCCTCCCCCCTCCTCCCTTCACCCCCCCTCAACACAACAACACGAGTTTACACACCCCCGGTTTTTAAAAATGCTTGTAATCAGAACCCCGTCAAATAATAAAAACGGAGAAAAGTCACCGTCAAGACCTGGGGCAGCTGCCCCCCTAAACGTAAGACGTAGCATAGGGGACTGGGAAGCCACTAAGAACAGCACTGTGAACGACACTTTCAGTATCGACAAAATGTTGCAGGCCGGCCCTGCGAACATTAAGACAAATCCTACTTTGACCCAGGAGAGCATTGCGACGACGAATGCAACCTCGCTAAGGAAGTCTGTCGAAGGAGACTCTCCATCAAAGGTTAGGTATGTGGACCGGACCTCGGAAGCTAAAGCCTGCTTGACCAAAACCAAGCTGAATCTTAGCAGCTCTAGGAATACTAAGACAGAGTTAAAAACAGCCATCTCCGAAGCTGCAGAGAGACTGTTTCAATTGGTCAAGGAGGCTGAAGCAGAGCTGAAGGCGACCAAACAAAAATTGATGAAAGAGGGGCTGGTAACGGCTGAGCCCAAACAACCACCACCCACAAGTCCAACTTTCCTGGAAGAGAGGGATGCGAATAGTGTGCTGCTCAAGACGTTGGAGCAACACACAAAGCTCCTAGCAGAGAGCAACGCTCGCATCGAGGAACTCAAGGAGAAGATGGACCTCCAAAAAGAATTAATGCAAAAGGCCACCTACGCGAGTGTTGCCGCAACTGGAGCTGTGAGGTCACTGCCAGAGCGCAGTACCTTACACTCGGTTGTAATAGCCTCAAAAGACGAGACTGAATCGGGTGAGGAAGTACTCGAAAAGATCAGAAAAGCAGTAAATCCCAAGGAGGGGTGGGTAAAGGTGGAAAAAGTAAGAAAAGCCAGGGATCGGAAAATTATAATGGGATTTGAGACTAAAGAAGAGAGGACAAAGATGAAGACCCGACTCCAAAAGGAAGGAGTGGACCTCACCATCGAGGAAGTCAAAAACAGGGACCCGCTTCTGGTTCTCAGGAACGTCTTGGTTGTAAATACCGATGACGATATAATTAAGGCCCTGAGAAACCAGAACAAGGGTGTTTTTGACGGCCTCGACGATGAGGAAAACAGAATCGAGATTAAATATAGAAGAAGGACGCACAATCCACACGTCGGTCACGTCATTATCTGCGTCTCGCCCACCATCTGGCGAAGAGCGCTGGAGGGCGGTCCGCTGCGGATAGATTTTCAGCGGATCAAAGTCGAAGACCAATCCCCGTTGGTGCAATGCACCCGCTGTCTTGGCTTCGGGCACGGCAAGCGGTTCTGCAAGGAGCCTGCGGACCTCTGCAGCCATTGTGGAGGCCCGCACATGAGAGCAGAGTGCCCAGATTGGCTCGCAGGCTCACCACCCGCTTGTCATAACTGCGCAAGATCCAAGCTCGAGCATGGCACGCACAACGCGTTCAGCCATGACTGCCCAGTCCGCATAAAATGGGATGACGTGGCCAGGTCGACTGTGGCATATTGTTAAGGGCACCCCACGAGTAAACACCCCCTATGGAGTATTGCAGGCTAACCTCCAACGAAAAAAGCTGGCTACTAATGAACTTTTTATCGAAGCTACGAAGCGTGGAGTAGCGGTGGCGCTTCTGCAGGAACCGTACGTGGCCGGGGCTGGAGTTATGAAGAGTCACAGGGGCGTTAGAATTTTCCAGAACACTGCCATAGGAGATGGGACTGTGAAAGCAGCTATAGCTGTCTTCAACAGCGACCTTGTGGTCAAGCAGTACCCAAAACTCACCACCAACAACATCTCGGTGGTGGGAATCCTGACCAGTGCCTGGGAGATCACGCTTGTCTCTTTTTACTGTGAGCCAGACCAGCCTATCGAGCCCTACTTAGAACATCTAAGACAAATAGGGCTCGTCATCGGTTCCGGGAAGCTTATCATTGGAGGGGACGCCAATGCAAAAAACATATGGTGGGGCAGCCCGAAAAACGACCACAGAGGAGAAGAAATGGTAGGAACCCTCGGAGAGCTTGGCCTAAACATACTCAACCGAGGGGAAATTCCGACCTTCGATACCATCCGAGGAGGGAAGCGGTACAGCAGCTTCGTGGACGTTACCGCCTGTTCCAATAACATCCTGGATATGGTAGATGACTGGAGGATCGATGAAGGTCTCACGAGCTCGGACCATAACGGCATTGCGTTTAATATCCTCTTGGAGAAATCCAAAGGAATTAAAATAGAAAGAACTACACGTAAATTCAACACGAAAAAAGCTAATTGGTCCGAATTCCATGTGAAATTCGGACAAATGAAAATAGATGAAAATTTTACCATCGAAGAAATTAATAAAATTCAAAACAAAAAAGAAATAGATATCATCACCAACAACCTCAATAAAATAATAGATATAGCTTGTAACCAAACAATACCATGTAAAAAGGTTAAAGAAGAACTCACCTTGCCGTGGTGGTCCGAGAGACTCGCTGGGATGAAGAGGACGGTTACTACAATGAAGCGCAGGATCCGCTGTGCCGCCCCAGTCCGGAGGCAAAAGGTCGTCGATCAGTACCTGAAACAGAAAGAAGAGTATGAGTTGGAAGTGGCCAAAGCTCAGACCGAGAGTTGGAAGGAGTTCTGCGGGAAGCAGGATAGGGAGGGGGTCTGGGAGGGGATTTATAGGGTTATAGGCAGAACACAGCGCAGGGAAGAGGACCTGCCATTGGAATGGAACGGTGATGTACTAGACGCGAAGGGCTCAGTGAAGCTCCTAGCTGAAACTTTTTACCCAGATGACTCCCCTGAGAGTGACAATCTTCATCACCGTTCCATCCGGTTAAAAGCCGAACACGTGAACGGGGGGGAACAACATGATTGCTGCGACCCACCGTTTACAATGGCTGAATTAAAAAAGTCGGTAGAATCCTTTAACCCAAAGAAGGCACCGGGCTCCGAAGGCTTTACAGCCGACATTTGCCGTGAAGTCGTGAGTAACGACCCGGTGTTATTTCTGGGGCTCTTAAACAAGTGCCTCGAACTTCAGTGTTTCCCCACGTCCTGGAAAGAGGCTACGGTAGTTATACTGAGGAAGCCAGGGAAAGATAACTACTCCACTCCCAAGTCATATAGGCCGATTGGGCTATTGCCTATACTGGGTAAGATTTTCGAAAAGATGCTGGTGGCCCGTCTAAAATTCCATCTCTTACCAAGGATGAGTACCCGCCAGTACGGATTCATGCCCCAGAGGAGCACTGAAGACTCCCTCAATGCCCTTATGCAGCACGTAAACGTAAAGTTAGCACAAAAACGAATTATTACGCTTGTATCTTTAGACATAGAGGGAGCCTTCGATAACGCCTGGTGGCCAGCAGTTCGTGTCCGTCTGGCTGAGGAAAAGTGTCCGGCAAATCTTAGGCGGGTCATCGATAGCTACCTCAGCGACCGAAAAGTGTCGATTAGATACTGTGGGGAAACCTACTCCAAGGGCACCAGCAAGGGCTGTGTCCAAGGTTCGATTGGGGGCCCTATCTTTTGGAATTTGCTCCTAGACCCTCTCCTTAAAGCGCTGCAGAGTAGCGGTATATATATCCAGGCGTTCGCGGACGATGTCCTCCTGGTATTTGACGGGGAGACCGCGTTGGAGGTTGAGTTATCCGCCAACGCCGCTCTCACGCGTGTCCTGGCGTGGGGTGTCGAAAATAAGCTGACATTTGCACCACATAAAACAACTGCAATGGTGATTACAAGGAAGATGAAGTTCGACACGCCACGCCTGAGCATGGGAGGGATAGACATCGCCTTAGCGAAGGAGATGAAGATCCTGGGTGTCACAATAGATAGCGGGTTGACATTCAACACTCACGTCTCGGTAGTATGCAGGAGGGCAATTGGAATTTATAAAGGACTGTGCAGAGCCGCAAGGGTCAGCTGGGGGCTGCATCCTGAGGTAATCAGAATCATTTACGTAGCGACAATGGAGCCCATAATTCTGTATGCCGCTAGCGTCTGGGCTCCAGCGACCAAAAAGCTGGGAATACAGAAGCAGCTTCGGAACGTCCAGCGCGGGGTTGCCCAGAAGATGTGTAGGGCATATCGCACAGTCTCCCTGAATTCTGCCCTTGTGCTGACTGGGATACTCCCACTCGATCTTCGCGTCCGCGAAGCAGCTGCACTCTATGGTGCCAGGAGGGGAGTACCCCAGCCCGTACTGGGGGGAAGGGAAGTGGAGCGGATGGCACCCGCGCTGGAGGCCCCGCACCCCGCGGAACTACTGAGCCTAGAGTTCGGAAGCCTGGTAGACGAGGATCAGTACAACAACCACAGCAACTATGCTGTGCGTATTTTCACCGACGGCAGCAAAATTGAGGGCAAAGTCGGGGCGGCTTTATCCTTGTGGAGAGGCGACGTAGAGGCGAAAGCCCTCAAATTTGCTTTGCCGTCCTATTGCACCGTCTACCAGGCTGAACTTCTGGCCCTACAAAGAGCGGTGGGAGAAGTGCTCAAGCATAGTGAAACCACGTTCGGCATCTTCAGCGACTCCATGGCGGCCCTTCAGTCAATAACCAACACAAGTTCCCCCCACCCCTTGGCTGTGGAAACCAGAGACGCCTTGCATCGCTGTAAACTCCAGAACAAGTGCGTCTCCCTGTTCTGGATAAAGGCCCACGCAGGGTTGGAGGGAAACGAGAGAGCCGACCAGCTCGCGAAGCGGGCTGCTCTGGGGTCGAAGAAGCGGCCGGACTATGATCAGTGTCCCGTTTCATTCGTCAAGCGAGTAATCCGGTCGGAGACGCTTGGCGAGTGGAACGAGAGATATAGATCGGGTGTCACTGCTTCGGGCACCAAAATATTCTTCCCAGACGCGGTGGAAGCGTACAGGGTTGTACGAAAAATGACCCACGACAGTATTACTACGCAGATTCTGACGGGGCACGGTGGGTTCTCCGCATACTTGGAACGCTTCAAGTGCAAACAGAGCCCATCGTGCATCTGTGACCCTGATGTCGATGAAACGGTGCCACATATATTGTTCAGCTGCCCCGTCTTTGACAGAGAAAGAATTGAGACCGAGCATGTACTCAATACCAAAATTAATGTCGAAAATACGAGCCAAATAATAACGGGCAAGAAACGAGAGATATTCTTGGAATATTGCGCAAAAATCTGTGAAAGGGTTGTAAAAAGAAACAAAAGTGTATAAGTTAAAACTTTACGTGATATTATTAACACGAGAACTATAAAAAAGCGCAATTAAATAAGAAATTAATACTCTAGCAGCCCAGAGTAAATTATAAGTTAGTATAAGTAAGTAATGTAAAGATAAGAAATTGTTGTAATTAGTAACCGTGTAACAACTTTATAAATAAGTTATATATTAGTTAGTATAAGTAAGTAGTGTAGAAGATAAGAAATTGTAGTAATAAATCTGGATAAAAAAAAAAAAAAAAAAAAAAAAAAAAAAAAAAAAAAAAAAAAAAAAATGAAGAATAGAATAAGAGAAAAGAAAAAAGAATAAGACAATAGAATAAGAAAATAGAAAAAGAAAAAGAAAATAGAATAAGAGAATAGAATAATAAAATAGAATAAGAGAATAGAATAACAAAATAGAATAAGAAGTTTGTGAAACTAACAAGTAAACAGTATTAAGAAATAGAATAAGAAATCTGCAACAGTATTATGAAACAATAAGAAATGTAAGCAGTAGA
>OX411752.1:4235000-4436442 GCA_948252205.1 Orthosia incerta
ACAACAGAAGTGGAAGCCTTCTTGTCACAGTCACGACATGCATCTGCTTGTACTTACTCATCATCCTAGTACTGTACTCAAATTTGGTATTTAATTTTAATCTTACTTTTCTTTACTAAAATAATTTAAATACTTACTAATATTGGATACCGTTAAGGGTTTAATTTAAGATGTCTAAAAAAAAAATTTCGTTTTTGTGGCGAATAAACACTTTTTCTTTCTTTAAAACGATGCATTCAGTTGACTATGAAGTGACCTAAGGCAAAAAAGCCATGACTGTTGTTGCCACGCTAAAATGAAACTACTAAATAATTATCCAAAAAAAAACCTGATTTAAGTCCCTCATTTCAGTATTACGCGACGTTTCACCCTTATACAATCACACTACCGCAAACATCAGTGGAATTAAATTTTGAATTCTCGCCTTTCCTTCTAATAGTGCTAAACGAAATCTGCTGTAAAAGTTTCCCAGGATAAACACGACTCTTCGCTGGGTGTGCGAAGTTAGTAATTTTAATTTAAATGGGTTACAGGCTACTTGTGCTGCCTACCTTGAGTGCTGGAATCACGAATGTGGTGTAAACGAACATTTTGCGCTTGGAAGTTAAGAGTATTGATGGCTATAGAGCGCTATAAAGTTGGGTTATGTGAATAGCTTCTTTGTACTACTTTATCTTCATTTTTCTTTTTGACATAATGATGACATGTTTTTTTGACACAGAAAACCTATTTAAAGTTACATTAAATCAGCCATTACTATTATACAAAAAGAAAAATATGTATGAATGGCAATATGTATGCCACTTACTGCTTGTTTGGCACGATGGCATGGTGGGCATGACGTCACGCACGCCAAGTGACAAGACTATTTGTTAATTATTTTTAGTCATTCGCAATAATAGCTTTGATAGATTTAATTAATAACCAACTTGATAAGACTTCCGGCGGAAAATCTAAGTCCGCATCAAAATGTAGGTACCAGGGCACCAGTGCACATAAGGAAGTGGACACCAAGATACGTGCTCTATATCTTTTCGATCCCCTAAGACAAGGCTTAACGATACTTTTGAGGTCGCGTGATGAAGTCGAGCTACTTGCGATATCCATTTTCCATTCATTAAACACAAACTCGTCTGCGTGCAACTATTTTGTGTAATGTAGTATGTTAAACCGTTTGCTCAAATAATTTGTTCTTCTAATGTTGCCTTTGTTGGTTGGTGAGAAAAGATATATTATTATTTTTTGATTTCTTGGGGGAAAATTGGATGAGAATCTTCAATCAAACAAGGTTATCCGTTCTTTTGTTGTGATAACACTTACCAATCGAGCTAGTCATCATCATCATCATCAGCCCATAGCAGTCGACTGCTGGACATAGGCCTCTCAAATTACACGCAATTTGGTTCAATTTTCGGCAACTGTCATCCAGCTGCTACCAGCCACGCTGCGAAGATCGTCGCTCCACCTACCCGACGGCGTCCTACCTTACGTTTAACAGTTCGCGTTCTCCACTCAAGAACTCGTTTACCCCGACGGTCATCGGATTTACGACTTATATGGCCGGCTTATTGCCACTTCAGCTTACTTATTCTGTGAGCTTTGTTGACAATTTTGGTTCTCTGCCGGATCACCTCGTTTCGGATTCGATATTTTAGAGAGACTCCAAGCATAGCCCTTTCCATAGCTCGCTCAGCAACTTTAAACTGATGAACCAGCCGTATTGTGTGGGCCATATTATGATGGAGCTAGTGTCGCCCGGCTGAAAAGTGATTTCTTATCCCAAGGGAACATTATACCGGGATGAAAAGTATATTTGCTATAATTCCAGACTATAATCTATTTCTGTGCCAAATTTCATCCAGATCCTTTCAACCGTTCTGGCATGATTGAGTAACAAACATACATCCACACTTCCACACACACATTTATCTAAACTTTCACATTTATAGTATTAGTAAGATGACCCCTAGATGGGGAAGGGGGCGTCAATAGAAGTCTCCCATCGCGATCGGTCTTCAGTTTCACGCTTCACCTCGCTCCACGTCATTACGATGCTCGCCGTTTCTGCCAACACATTGCTACGCCAGGTTTGATAGGGACGGCCATGCTGTCCTTTCCCTTGGGGATTCCAGTCCAAGGCTTGCTTTGGTAATCTAGGTTACATTTCATACGTATAGATAAATAACAAAGTCCACCTTTGAATTTGTAATTTTTGAATTGAATTTAATAAAATTCTCCTTATGTGGGCTCAAAAACAATTTGCCAAAAAAATCACCATGAATTTTAATCTAAAACAACAACGATAATAAAAACAACACCATGTAGCGGAATTACGAAATAAATATCGTTCACGGTTTTTAGAAACCCGTCGAAAATTTTTCTCATCAAAATGCGTCGAAGCGGAAAGTTTTGATTTCCAATAAAAAGGGGTTCGCTATATATTATTAGGGTTCGCCTCAGCGTGTTAGATGACAAAATATCGGTCCAGTTCGTTTTCATAACTGCCGGTTCCGTAATCAAAAGTTTTCGGATAAACATTTGTGCTGTGATCCCGAATACGGTATCTGCAATTTTGAATTCTTGAGCACTGAGAGTACTATTGGGATCAAAGGTGAAATGCAAACCTGCTGTGTATTTAAGGTTATTGAAAGATAGTGTTTGAGAAGCCCAATTTGGGAGAGCTTTTTAGATTGACCACGTTTTTCGGATATTTGTGAACGTAATTGCATGGGGCTTTCGGGACTCACATTTTGACTCAAACTCTCTCTGTTCGCAAAATCGAATAATGACGTTTGGGAAGCTCAGGAAATCGATTTAGCAATTTTAAGACGAACAGGCTGATAGTGAGTCAGGAATGACAAATTGTAGGTTTTTCTTGGTTAATATTATATTATTGTTAATAATATATTAAAGCTGAAGAGTTTGTTTGTTTGTTTGAACGTGCTAATCTCAGAAACTACTGGTTGGAATTGAAAATTCTTTTTGTGTTGGATAGTCCATTCATTGAGGAAGGTATATAACATCAGACCAATAGGAGCGGAGCATAAATGAAAAATGTTGCAAAAACGGGCAAAAATATTCCTTTTTGAGAGCTTCCGTTGCGTGCGCTGCTTAAACGGTACCATCATGTATGTAGGGTACCTACCTACCCTACCCTAGGTAGGGTCTAGGGTAGGGTAGGTAGGTAGCCAGATGATGGGAGCGAAGCCGCGTGGGACAGGTGGTTTAGATATATAATAACTAAATAATTATATTCATAATAGCTGTTGGGCCACTCCACAGGACCCGTTTTCGGGATAAAAAATAGCCTATTTCACTCAGGAATAATGTAGCTTTCTATTTGTGAAAGATTTTTTTTAATCGGTCCAGTAGTTTCGGAGCCTATTCGGTACAAACAAACATACAAACAAAAAAACTCTTCTTCTTTTCTCTTTATAATATTATAAGTATATAGATAAGTATAGGCAATGGGCATACCTACTTATTATTTTTTGCTAAATAAGTGGGTAAGATAACACCATATTTGGGTATAATTGAAAAAGGTCAAAAGGTCAAGTGTTTAGTCCATTAATGTAACACATCCTAACGAAACTTAATCAATATAATCCACAGAACTCCTAACGCGATACAGCGTTATGGAGTACAGCAATAAAAAAACCGTAACGGCCTTTGTAGCCTCTTATTCGGACAGAAAGCAATATAACCTCGAATATCACCAGATGTCCACGGAACAACTTAGTTATTTGCCTTGTTATGTTCAGATGGTGTCATTGATTACTCGTATTTTTGCCCCAATTTTTATTTTTGCTCGTAAGAGGAATCTTGTTTTTGGTAAAGCAATAAACATGTTGGGTGTCTGATTTTGAATGACTGAATTATATTCTGACATTTTAACAAGCACATTTATTTATTTTACATATTTTTGAATCTGACAGATTTTGTATTAAACTGTCAGTATTTTGAGTAAGTAGATATAGATCGAAGCTGTGGTATCTTTCAAGGATAATACAATAAATCAAAAAACCCGATTGCTTAAGAAGCGAACTAAAAGTACGTCAACAAGAAAAAATCATGCTGTGCAGTCGGAGGATACATCTGGTTTTGGTCATCCAGCTCACGAATATGTATCCTCCGACTGCATAGCATGATTTTCTTCTTGTTTACGTACTTTTAGTTCACTTATTCATATCAGTATTATTATATCAGTCGGGTTGTTTGATTTTTTTAATAACTTTTTTTTTCGAATTGCGTTCATTTAAACATAAAAGTATTATGTATTTCTGAAATCACCTTTTAAAAAGGTATGTACTTATGTACCTAAATAATGTAAAACATTTTTTTTTTAAAGTGTAAGTATGGATTATCTTGTGCATTCTTCTCCATTACAAGCTACTTTCCGAATGCACGGTAGAATCAACTATTATTATTTGTAAATTTTAATGTAACGTTCAAAAGTGCCGCTTGGTGGCCTACTTGAATTAAAATATCTTTGTCCTTTGTCTGTTGGTGGATGTCACATGTCTTCAAATTTCACAACAGTTTACGAAATTAACTGCACTTTCATCTCATCATCATCATCAGTGCGGGTTGGTGGATGTCACATGTCTTCAAATTTTTGATTCTAGGCCGGTTTCAGGAAGGTTTGCTGAAGGAATATTAGTGAAAGTGCAATGATCGCTAATTCCATGCCAACTAAACATACGATATTTTACTCATTTATTTAAGTATACATGTATAACTTTACAGGTCACCCCTAAAGCGTTATACATTGTGCAAAAAAAAAAAACACTAAAACGAAACAGACAAGAATTAAGTAAAATTTAATATATCTTTATACAAATAAAAACTAGTTAAAAAGAAAAAAAACACAATATAACAAAAAACATAGAAGATAAAATTACAAAAAAAAGAAAAAATAACAGGAATAAATTACAGAAGTAAAAATGTACAAAGAATACCTATACAATTATTATTCACTAATCAAACTTTCATCCATCTTCATAAAAACTTAAACATTCACGACACACATCTATACATCTCCCAGCAAACAGGTCACACTCCGGTGTTGATGTCAGATGGGCATTTAGCATTGCGAACGCCCGAAGTAGAGGCGAGTTAACTCGTACGTGCCGATGGTGCGCCCAAACGCCGGTGGCATCGTGGTCTAAGCTGTTATTTGGTCACCACAGGAACAAACAGCCTCAATAACTGCGCCACGTGCTCTTGGCAATAGGACTCACCCCGCATAATACGGCAGGCAGGTATAAGCAAGAAATAGTTACGCCTTACTTCGAGAGAATTAAAATTTAAAACACCAAGTAGAAATTTGGTAGGGCACAGGAAGGGGTAATATCCACAGAGTTTTTTTTTATATTGAAAACGAAGAAAGACTTTTACGATTTTTTCAAGAAGTAAGTCATAAGTGCTCTCATACGGGTTCCAGATCACTGCTGCTGATTCGAGTTTACTCCTGACTAAGGCCATGTATACAAGTTTAATGGCATGTGGGCTGGTAAACACGCGCATATTTCGAAGGAAAAAATCAAATATTGCGAAAGCTAATAAACACTGCTTGCTTGCGCTAGCACAAATTCGATACAGAGATTAGTTTTTGCAAAAACATTGTGCCCTAACTAAACAATATCGCGCACATCGAAAACAAAATTAAACATTAATACGTTTCTATATACGATTAAATGCAATTTTACCAACATTACATACATACACTTTTTATACATAAAAATATTTCACCGTTTAGCTAAATTTTGCCCCGACCGCTTTAACGCAGAGGGGCAATTTCATAAGTATTTTTGACGTATAACGTTCATACGGTGTTACTTTACTTTAATAGTCACTTGAGAAAATGGCTGCCTATATGGGAATATCCGTTTACAATTTTACCTGATAAATTATGCTTGTATGGAATAATAAGTGGTTGAAGAGTCGATGAACTGGGTCTTAGGTGTAGATTAAATTTTGGCACTAAAACAATGTAAAACTCCGTGTACATTGGAGGACAATGTGGTGTACTTACCTATATTAGAGTTGAACCATTTATGTTTATCGTGGACACAGCAAGTCCTTCTAGTTTTATAACAGACTTACTTTTCTTCTTGCGTCTTTGCTACTTAAGCCTATTATTCCACAGCAACCGCGGATTTTCTTGGGATAAAAAAAACTTTTGCCATCTCAAAGTCAAAGTCAATGCCAATGCCTAATTGGAATTAATGACCTAATTCCAATTAGGTCATTAAGTGGCACATTTGAGCGTCAAAATTTTAAATTTATAGGTAATCATAATTGACCACAATAGATCCCAATGGGTCGAAGTGTCCGAGTTATTTCTCGGCCCTCCACAAGATAAAATAATAATAATTGATCCTATACCGTCCATTCGGAAAAGTAGCATGTTATGGAGAAGAACGGACAAGAAACTCCACAGTTACTCTTAAAAAAAAGTGTTTCAAAATAATAACATACATACATTAATTCATATACGTGAGGACGATGCACCCAAGTCAAGAGTGAATGGGTTTATTCTAGGCAAGCGTGCTCCATCGTCGACCACATCATCGCTTACCATCAGGTGAGATAGTGGTCAAGAGCAAGTCTATAGACAATAAAAAAAAACCCAGAAGGCCACTACAATACTACGTAAAGATATTAAGTACTACTAACAAGCACTAACAGGTAAATTCAGGTATTTGATAAATAGGAACATGGTTCTCACATACTTACATATATTGCAAACATAGATAAATTACCTGATTCAACAAAAACGCAACAGTGTCAAATATTACACACATAAACTTACCTAATTCAACAACAACGGATCAATTGTGTGTGAGTCTTATTCTTAAAAAAAAGCTATACAATAAATTATTAATATTATATATAAATTATATAAATATTATATATAAATTAACTAGTTAGATTTCGTCTACACTAAAATTGCCCCACTATGGAGTAGGGCCTTCCAGAGATTAGATTTTTTCCATAATACAAACAAATAAAACCGGCCAAGTGTGAGTCGGACTCGCGCACGAAGGGTTCCGTACCATTATATTATATAATACATACATACATTAATTCATATACGTGAGGACGATGCACCCAGAAGAACACTACAATACTACGTAAAGATATTAAGTACTACTAACAAGCACTAACAGGTAAATTCAAGTATTTGATAAATAGGAACATGGTTCTCACATACTTACAAATATTACACACATAAACTTACCTAATTCAACAACAACGGATCAATTGTGTGTGAGTCTTATTCTTAAAAAAAAGCTATACAATAAATTATAAATATTATATATAAATTATATAAATATTATATATAAATTAACTAGTTAGATTTCGTCTACACTAAAATTGCCTTATTATGGAGTAGGGCAATTTTCGTGTAGACGAAACCGGCCAAGTGTGAGTCGGACTCGCGCACGAAGGGTTCCGTACCATTATCGCAAAAAACGGCAAAAAAACACGTTTGTTGTATGGGAACCCCACTTAAATATTTATTTTATTCTGTTTTTAGTATTTGTAGTTATAGCGGCAACAGAAATAAATCATCTGTGAAAATTTCAGCTGTCTAGCTATCACGGTTCATGAGATACAGCCTGGTGACAGACGGACAGACAGACAACAGATAGAAAGACAGACAGACAGACGGATCGCGGAGTCTTAGTAATAGGGTCCCGTTTTTACCCTTTGGGTATGGAACCCTAAAAATAGATATGATACAAACAGTTTGTTAAGATTTTTCCATATATATAGATATTTTCCAATAATAGTAGAAAATCGACAACTTGAATTTTTTCATAATGTTTTCCTATATTTGATTCAAGTACATACATAAAAAGACAAAAAATAGAGATAAAAAAAATCGGTTTCATAAGAAAGATATCTCAAAAATTACTAAGCTAAAACGACACGTGTAAAACATAAGGTGCATATTAACAGACACATCCATTTTACGCCCAATTTAAAAGGTAATTAAATTGGGTCATGAACTCATGAGTTATATTCCGTCTTACGACGTATGAATTTATTCAAACTTACGTCATAATTCACAGAGTAACCATCTGGTGTTTCTTGCTGATTGAGTGTTAAATTAAAAGCCTACCTCTAGGTGGACTGATAACAGGAGACTGATTAAGGCTGCTGGAATCCAATGGATGCGAGACGCACAAGACCAAACAGTGTGGCGACTCTCGACGAGGCCTATATCATGATGAGGTCTATGGCTGCAATGATGAGGGTTAAATTATATAAAGACAATTTTTAAAAGTTTTAGTTGATGGTTTGACCGCTTTTTGTATTGATATTATGTCAAACCACAATTTTTAGTCTTCAGGCTTATTTATAAATCTGAAAGTTTGTGAGTATGGATGTATTAATGTTTTTTTGTTATTGTAGTATTGTATGTTGTCGGATTTGGATTTATTTTAGGAAACAGATAGTTTATAACCTGGATAACACAGCTTTCAATCAAGTTTGTGGGATAATTTTGACATTAACGCAGGCGGACCCGCAGGTGGCAGCTATGTCTCCAGATAAAAGTTATCTGACTATTGAAAAATTTGCTCTTGTGTTACAAATACACAAGAGCAAATTTTCAGAATCAAAAAAGACTTACGAAATTAATATATATTATTTTTATACTTAATTACTTATCTGCCAATTCTAATATAACTTACCTAATTTTATTAGCAACATAATTTAATTCAATAGAAAGCAAGAAACTATTATAATCCAATGATACTCACTCCGCAGTGCTTCGAACTATCTTCTAATATTCCCTACTGAATAACTGGGGCTCTAAGCAATATTAATCGCGTTCTATTGCCACAATACACGCTGAAAGCGAAGCCGAGTGGAATTTCTTTTGTTTTTCATTCGCAGCGAGACGTGCCATTCTGTATTGTACATAATGCTGCCGTCCTATAACTAGAGTTAAGCTATCTGACAAAATCATATTTTGAGTTATAGACGAATAACTAAAAACCGCGAAATGATAAAAATCGTTGCTGTTTACAAACTATCTTAACAAATATTTTAAATGGGACAAAAAACCCTGGCTGACTGTATGTAACCTTTTCATGCTTAAACCGCTGAACCGATTTAGGTGAAATTTTGTATGGAGATAGTTGGAGTCTATGTCCTTCCCACCCTGGGAGCTTTTATCTCGATAGTGCGTTCCCTTGCGATGATAAACACTTTTTACGCGAGCGAAGCCACGGGCCACCGTTGTCGTTAAATTAGGTAATTTACCTATTTTTGCAATATTTGTAAGTATGTGAGAACCATGTTCCTATTTATTAAATTAATGAATTTACCTGTTAGTGCTTTAAATATTTTCCACCTATATACGTAGTAAGTAGTGTTAGTCTGGGTGTAATCGATCTCACGTATATGAATTAATGTATGTATTTAAATGTTGTTGTTGTTGTTCTTTCTTCTCCATAACAAGCAACTTTACCGAATGGACGCTAGAATCAATTATAATTACTTTTAGGTTTAAATTTTTGATGACCAAAAAGTGCCGCTTAGTGGCCTAATTGAAATAAAGAATTTTGTCTTATACCAAAAAACTAAAATCGACCAATTCTCAGTTAGTGGCAATCCAGGTATAGGATGGCAGAATACGTCCGATGCAACGGACTGGGCTTTGTACTCTGGCTGTCAGAAATGTTGTACCAGTCAATATTAACCGAGGAAAATTCCAAGAATACAACAATAGCCAGTGTAGAGTGATGTATGTTGAAGTAGAAATTGGTTTACGCATTGCCGAGATGAGTGTACTACAAATCTGGTTAAAAACTATTGTGTAATTTTTGTACGTAATATTAACATCTCTATATTTTCAGCAACTGAATATGACTGTGCTTTTGTGAATACGTGCACGTACAGCTGGAAATGGTCAGTTTGTTCAGGATGTTAACAATTGCTTAGGCGCGTCGTTTTTTCGTTCCCTTTTAGGTATGCAGAATCAAATTAATTTCGTAGGTACAGATAAAATATATATATGTCACAGTAAAATATTTAAACAATCGCCCCATTATTGAAAGATCAGATTACACAAAGCATTATAGAATCATGTTAAACGTACAACATATCTCACTTTCCTAAATTAATGTTCAAGTAACAAGAAATGCTGTGCATATTAATTCGGCAGCATGTGCACTACACGGCCTACTTCGAGAAGTGTCAGCTAGAACCGGACCAAGGCTCACTTTTTGTATTGTTTAAGCTTTGATTAAAAACCACCGCGCTTACTGTTAGTTTTTGTTTTGTGATATCTCGTTGGATATTGATTTCGAAAATTCATTGACGTGGCTAATGCTGCAATATCTTGTATGTGGACATCATGTGATTATTATCTTGGCTGCAGATTTTTAGGCCTGAAACTTATCTTGTTTATTCATTATAATATTAGGATGTGCCCTGAAAATCTTGTTGTACGAACACAATCAGAAGTCGATGGTATTTTATTTACCATGTGCCATCTGTGGAATATATATTACGTGCTACTGCCTCTTCTTCTTCTTCCCAATTTATTTCAGGTTGGGCTTACTTGTGCGTCTACGCCAGGATGGTCTATCCTGGGGCGTAGATGGTGGAAATTTTTGTCCTTCAGGTCTCTCTCGACGAGGCTGATGGTCTGCCCTTGTTTGTTGCTTGGTGTTAATGTTGAGCATTGTCTTCACGGATTAGCTATCTTTACATCTCATAATGTGACCACACCATCTAAATCTGCTCTCTCCGATCTTGTAGGTGATTGGTGCTACCTTGAAGGATCCTCTTACGTATTCGTTCTGCACTTTATCCAAGCGCATCATGCCGCCTGCCCAGCAGAGCATTTTCATCTCCACTGTGTGTAGCTGTTGTTCTACGCTACGGACTTGTTTACTGACGTCATCATGCATGTCTCGAACCAGATGTATGTAAACTTCCAGTACTTTTTGAGTTCTCAGCGACTGCCATACAAGCTTTCTTGGGACTCAGTCGAAAGTCGAAAGACCATTAGGTACATAAGTTTTCTTTATTTAGCCTGTACTTTTCTAAAAGTAATCTGAGGGTGTGTACGGCTTCTGTGGACCTGCTCTGAGTGAAAACAAACTGGTTTTTAGTAGTTCTGGTCATCGCTGTTAAACGAGCACCGGCACCAAGCTCTTTCCCATAATTTGAGCGTGTGGGACGTTAACGTTATTCCTCTGTAATTATTACAATTGGCAACGTCACCTTGTTCTTGTATATTGGACACAGGTTTTTTCGTCATGAGGGTGTATTTGTGTTGCTGATCCATGATGTATTTGTTGCATTTGACATCTAGCGTGGATCTATGGCGATGTTAAGCTATTTTAAATATGGTATGTTTATCCGGAGTGCATTCCAGTTGGTCATAGAAATTCTGCCGTGATGTCGCTGTGCTACTGCATATTTAGTCACACCTTTCAGGGACTTGTAGCCAGCCCGGTCTTCATCAGGGCCAGGATTTTGCCAGAGCTTAAACACTTCACTTTTAGCCTTGAAAAGTTCGTTCATGTCGCTATTCCACCACGTGGTGTCTTTTGTAGTGGTACGGTTGCCTTTACCTACACCCAAAATTCATCCCGCGGTTTCCTGGCAGAATGTCTCGTAATCTGCCCACATTTGATGAGCCGGTTTGTCCTTAGCCATATCCACACTTAGGTATGTTTTTATTTCGAAATGTATGACCAATTGTTGTTGTGTAATGCCTTCCATTTAATACTTTCGGTCCTTCTGACGTAGACTTTTGTTTTTGAGTTCGTTTTACAGATCGGGAAAAGTATAATTGGGTTTTTCGAAATATGGGTGTACTCTGCTTAACCCTTCAAGGATCACAAAAAATGAAGTCACCAGAATTAACATAACATCACGGTATGTTAATTCTGGTGACTTCATTTTGTAAATAAATTAATTTAAACAATAAAACCCTCAAATGTCATTGCCACAGCCCATAATTTATGCAAACCTCAAAAAAGTATCGTCACCGTATTTAATAATAATTGTTAATTACCAGTATGATGAGGGTATTAATACTGACCCAATTATTTTTGCCGATAGCAACTTTGGTGACGTAATAATCGAGTAATTAATTTTATAATGTTTTTTGTTGCGACTGATTTTATCATTTAGAGGATTCTAGTTGTACTCGAAAATGAATAATATTAATAATTAAAACTGATAATAAGGGTAGGGGAAGCCCAAATAAATGATGAATGGGAATTTGTTACCTGACTAAGAAAAGTGTAACACCGAATAACACGTCCCCGTAAGTTTACTAATACGAAACACTCAACAACGAATGCATACTACCACGAAATACTTAACACCGTAGCCATGCGATCTCTAACAACCAAATCTCTAATTCACAAATTCGAATCATTTAACAACAAATGCGCGCTCACAACAACACACTCGATGAATGAACTGTGTGAAAAAATTAATGGCTATAAAGAAGGTCACTATTGATATGGAATTCGTTCAATTTTTCTTTTAAAATTGAACAACTGAATTATAAATGTTAAATACTTAATTGAATTAGGTACGAGCAGATAGTTGCTATCCCGATTTATAAGGTACGATGAATGCTAAAAACAATTGGAGCTCTTTGCTGATGCTCTTTGCTCTTTGCTCTTTGCTGATGTTACAAAATAAATGTTACGATTATAACATATCCATCAATTTCATCAAAACTGACTTATCGTCATTCAAAATAAGTCGGATGTGGATTCCAAAACATCATTTTTCGATCGTTATTTTATCAATCCATAGTAAATACAATTGCCCATTTATGTAACAACAGAGTGCACACAATAAAAGGCGATGATATATTTTTTGCCTGTTGTGATATTAGATAACAAAACATATTTAATTGACAACCTAAAAAGCTGTATAGTCTATCTGCCAATTATAAATTTAGTAAAAAATATAATTTGTATACGAATCCTGTTCGGTACCACAATATTGTATTGCCATATTCACATATCGGGTTTGGGCTTTTATATAAAAACTGGGTCATTATTTAGTTTTGTTTCGTTTTATTTGAACAGACATTACAAAATAATCATATTTTATGGCCAATGCGCAAAAATGTTATGGTTTCAATTTTAAATAGATAACAGTATTGGGACATTAATTAATTCATTAATTTGCTGCTACTATCCTGGAAAACCGTGTTTAACATCGACATCAATTCAGGAAACCTAGTTGTTACAATAACCCAGTATATATAGACACGTCCAGCAATGAATAACAAGAAGAGAGCTGACCCCAAATATGACATGAGACCAGGAAAATAGAGAAGTTTTGCTATTAATAATAATTGAATGGTAAAACCATTCAATTATAAATGAAGAAATATTAATGCCAATCGGTTTTTCATAGGCTGGTTTAATTATATTATATCAAGCTATTGTTACTATCAGGATAAGACTGGTAAATAATCAGAGTGGTTACCACTCCCACAAACAGTAATATTTAAAAGGAAATTTATTGGTCATAATTAATTTACTACCTACTGATGAAATTCCCTTGCTGGACACGGTAAACCAATGATTCAAAAATTAATTTTCAATTGGCAGTCAGTTTCGAAGTTGCAGTGAATCATCTAGTCGTTGACAACATTCACGGACTGTATGGTTTTGACGGTTCGTATTATTTTAGAAAACAAAATATAAAAGCTTTAGACATCGGCAACATTAGTGCCCGCTCTGCACGCAGTTTGTTCTCGCTCTGCGCTTGTATGTATCACACGAGTACCTATACTATTCCAAGTCGTCGTAATTTTACACAGTAATTCACTAGCTCCAAACTCACCTTGTTCACGTGTCTCTCATTCCATTTCCATCCGTTAAATCTTCGTCTAAGTTCCATACGACTTCATAAACAAATACCTATGCATACTTGTACGTTTATAATTCTCGCCTACGTAGCGAATACAACAGCATGATATGAATAATATGAATATTCACGAGTATATTCTGTGACGTGGCATAAATTTTGCTGAGTATAAAATCCGCGGACTAAGCGGGATACTGTTGTACAGACATGTCACAACACGTTTGAAATTATAAAAATTATGCTCCTAAATTGTTTGCTGCGGTGAAAGAAAAATTTGGTGTAGTGTGGCTGGGTTTTATGTAAATGTTGCGTAGTTATTCAATTGATGGCAATAGACTCACACACACATACTTGGTGCACATCGGCCCAACACTTCGTTATTGTTTAGTTTCAGATCCTTGTGAAACAGCTGGTCAAGTCACATCACACTGACATTCTAAAGGCGAAATTTTATGAGTGTGTGTGTTTGTATGTTTGTAATTTCTTGACAGTTAAACGGCTGGACTGATCTGGACGAAATTTGACATAGAGTTAGATTATAGTCAGGAATAGCACATAGAATACTTGTTCATCCCACGAATATGTTCTCTCGGGATAATTTTCGACTTTCACGCGGGCGAAGCCGCTGGCAGATGGTAGTTTGTACTATATAATCAACATCTATTTCTACCTCAAAGAGAATATTCGATTTCCGAATTAAATCAGTCATATTATGGGTCATGAGAATTGAACATTGTACGAGGTTTCTTTGGGTGTACATTCCCTTGGCATTAAAAGTTATTCTAGTGTGATATTGAATGCTTGCCATTAGAAGAACTGATCATCTATTCTGCAGCCTTATCATTATAAAATACAGAAAAAATAACGACTATCGCTGTTGGTTTTGTTGACTATAATTCTTTGGCCATACTTTGAACTTGGTATTCGATCGTACAATTTGAGATAGCAGATGGCACAAAATACCGCTGAGACCACTTTACACTATTGAAACTACCCTAATTGTCTATTGCAACTACGAAACGTTTACTGACAAAGTTCGTAACCGCCTCGTTCACCTAGGTATGTTAACTGACGTTTTCAAGCTTTTTATATTTTTTTCGCTATTTCTGCTGAAAACGGATAAAATTCATAAACAATTTTATTTGTACCACAGATAAAATGTAACTTAACCCCGACATAAAATGGAAGTTTAATGAAGTTGATTAATTACTTGATGTTATCGGTGAGGGGGGCAAGGGGGAGTCTCTTGAGGTCTAATTCATCATAATTACGAGATGCGATCGTGTTTCACTGTTATTTTATGACGAACTATTAAACAAATTATAAACACTCTTCTTTGAAATGAAGTGGAGTTAATTGATGTCTATTTTCATTATGTTCGAAGTGGCTTTTTGTTCGCGTGGGATTTTGTTGACATCCTTATGTGGATGTGCAAAAAAAAATGTTGTGACGATTTGTGAGAATTTGCTTTATTCAGGCATTAACTGTATACGTACATATTTTAATGAAACTGCCAGTTTTCATTATTGTTTGACGAAATTAAATGTTATTATTTGATATTTTTTACACCTACCACAATGTATTTGTATTGAGTTGCGGATTTGTGTCATGTATTTATTTTATTAGTATAAGATTTAATGTGTAACTGTTGGTTATTCCTAAATAAATAAATAAAAATAAATTAAATGTAAGTAGTTTTAAAGACAAAGCTTGTGGTAGAGAATTATATTATGGCATTAAGACCACCACTATAGTACCATCACTATATATCTATTATTAACCTAAATTTAAATTAGGTATAAAAGTTTAATTATGATTTAATGTCAAAAGTCATCGAGTTCGAAAGTCATCGAGAAGATAATTTATGAGTCAGTTAATAACTTTTTAAGTAAATATAATATTTATCGAAGATAAATAGGTAGATGATAGATAGATGTATCGGAGTGCGAAGTGAAAATAAATGATAAGAGTGTGGAGCAAGTGAACGAGTTTGTATATCTGGGAAGTATGTTCACAAGGGATGGAAAGATTGAAGAGGATGTGGAAAGGAGAGTGAATGCAGGGAATAAAGTGAATGGTGCTATACATGCCGTTGTGACCAGCAAATCGATGTCTCCGGAAGCTCGACTCGCCGTTCACAACGGCGTGCTGGTGCCTACACTTATGTATGGAAGTGAAAGTTGGGTATGGCAAAAAAGACATGAAAGTAGGATTAATGCAGTAGAAATGCGGTCCTTGCGAAGTATGTGTGGTGTAACCTTAAATGATAGATTGAGGAATGAGGTAATAAGACAACGTTGTGGTTTAAAAGAAGATGTAGTGACTAAAATTGAAAAGAGTATGTTAAGATGGTTTGGCCATGTTGAGAGGATGAATGATAGTCGACTAACGAAAGGTATTTACAAGGCAGACGTGAATGGAAACGCCGGGAGGGGACGCCCTAGGAAGACATACATAGACCTTATAGGTGATGTTCTTCAGAAAGGCAAGGTGCGCAGTACTCATAACCGGCGTGTGTGTATGACAAGATGTATGAATGTGAGTGAAGCAAAAGAAGTATGTAAGGATCGTAGCAGGTGGCGTTCTGTAGTTTCTGCCTAACCCCATGGGAAAAAGGCGTGAGTTTATGTATGTATGTATAATATTTTATGTGATGCACAGAAAGGATTTAGGAAGAACAAAGGTATATTGCTATTTACGACTTACTTGGTGTAATAATGGGACTGGTTGATAAAAAAGTACCAATTTGCGCAATCCTTACAGACATGACAAAGGCTTTCGATTGTGTCCATCATGATACCCTGATTGATAAGCTTAACATGTATGGAATAAGAGGGAACATACTCAGTCTCATTAAATCATATTTAAGTGACCGTAAACAATATACGGAAATATCTAAAATGTGCACAACCACTAGGCGTGAGAAGAAATACATATCCAAATTAAGAGTTATCAGACATGGTGTGCCTCAGGACGGAGTTCTTAGCTCATTTTTGTTCTTGCTATACATAAATGACTTACTGCATTGAACACCCAATGGTCTTATTCGCTGACGACAGCACTGCACTTGTCAAATGTATAGACTTCAATCAATATGAACAATACATAAATAATACCCTTAAGGACATTGTAAATTGGCTTGACGAAAATAACTTAGTAATTAACCTGCAAAAAACTAACGTTATGCATTTTTATCAACGCACATCAGTACCCAATATAACAATAGAATGTAATAACTGTATTATAGACCAGGTACAAGTTGCAAAATTTTTAGGTATAGTGATAGACAGCCAGTTGACATGGAAACCTCAAGCAGAAGAGGTTTGTAAAAAATTGAGCTAATCTGCGTATGTCTTATACAATCTGGCGAAAAAGGTCAACATCACCACAACTGTGGTCGCATACCATGGTATAGTCGCGTCCACTTTAAGATACGGGATAATCTTTTGGGGAAACTGTACTCTACGAGAACAGGTGATCAAAGCCCAAAAGCGATGCTTAAGGGCAATGCTTAATATGAAAGTGACGGATAGTTGCGTTCCTGTGTTTAGGTCCCTCAAACCATTAACTTTCCCGGCTATGTACATTTTAGAAGTCGCTATTTTCGTTAAATGTAACATTAACCTTTTCACTGCAGTGTCAAAAGATAGAAAGAGGCCTTTAAGAAGTCAGTATAAATACCTACTCCATGTTGAGAGTTGTAATTCTGCTTTACAGAAAA
Organism: Orthosia incerta; assembly: GCA_948252205.1. Lineage (NCBI taxonomy): Eukaryota > Metazoa > Arthropoda > Insecta > Lepidoptera > Noctuidae > Orthosia > Orthosia incerta. The sequence continues at coordinate 4,252,597 of OX411752.1, forward strand.
AATGTGTTATTAGTATATGGGCCCAATAATATATAATAAAATACCTCACATAATTAAAAATGACACAATGAGAAACTTTAAAGGGAAACTGAGAGAATTATTAATTGCAAAATGCTACTATTCTGTGAATGAATTTCTAAATGACACTGACATATTATTTTGTACTCAATAACTTGCTATTATATTATAATTGGCACTCTTACCTAATTATGACATTGTTCCAATTTATTAATTCTATTCCTATTATACTAAGACATTTAAATAAATATATTGTTATGTGAATGCACCTCATAATATTGTTGCATCTAATTAAATAATGTTTCCATGCCTAATATAAGGTAGATTGTACAATAATCACCCATGTTTTTAACTGTCACATCTTATTTACTGTACCTACAATCTATGCAAATAAACGTTTACTTACTTACTTACTTAATGTAAAAGTCTAACCGGATATTTTTATGTGTTAAATTAATCCTGTATTACTGGCTTGTCGATTATCCATTTTTATTTCCATTTACCGTCAACTACTGAAACGATTTTCCCTATAATAAAAATATACTGTTCAAGTACTTCCATGACTTCAAGTTGGTCACTGCATTCCAGAATGCGTAAAACCCGCTTACTTATGTAATATACCCTAAGAGATACTGTGAGCTTATACTTTTAATACTACTATATATAATACTTTTATGTATTCATCATACAGTCTGCACTCGTCCGTGAACATAGGTTTGCTTCGCTGCTCGCCATTTCTATGTTTGAACAAGTTTGTGGAGCAAAAAAGGTTTAAAGTTATATGAAACATGGGTTCGTAGTTTCTCCTGATATAAAATTATAAAGTTGCTTATTTGAAACTGCCTCGGTGGTAGTGTGGTTGCAAGCGATTACTGCTGAGCATGATGAGAACTGGATTCAATCTAGGTTTTTCATCTGGCATTTTTCAGTAGCCTGGAACCCGGAGTCCGGAGTCTGGAGTTGTGCCCGGTTGATGACAAAGGCTCGTCCCCTATTTGGTTCACATGGAAACTAAACGTTAGTGAATATTAGATATGTAATATTAAAGTTTATTTATTTATTTATTGGTCTATCTACAATTGTTACACTAAAAATAACCTTATATCTAATACAAGCAATAATATATACTAAGTGTACAATATGATGCGATAGACACAGCATGCAAAAACAAAATAACAACAGACAGTAATTACAATAATAGTGCTGAAATAACACTCATAAACAGTAAGTCTTTAGAAATCAATACACTCGAAAACATTTTTTTTATATAGGTAGATACAAAAAGAAAAGAAAAAAAAAACAGTATGGTGATTAATTATTTTTTGTAGACTTGACGCTTGAGTTTTTGAAGTGACGTGCAACAAATATCAATTCCTTCATCGCAATTATTAAGAAGTCTGCAAAGTCTGGGGATGGGGGAGTTGGATCCAGATACAGTTTTGCGGAATGGGGGACGTAATAGTTTGATAGGGTGACGCGGATAGTTTTAACACATATTCGCTATAGCTAAGGAGTTACAAAAGGGTTTTAAATGAACTTTGCTAAAAGCGCAGATTATTGCGGTAGTTATTGAAAATAAGAGTACGATGCTATTTTCTATGTGCAATCCAAAAATATTATTAACATTGTTGCATTGATTCGCAATTATAGTACGGGAGACTGCAAAAGAATTCAATTTAAGCAAGAAGTCTACGCCTAAGTCCTAGAGAGGCGACCGCGTACCGGCAGACGCAGCGTTGGAAGGCCTCCCTCTAGGTGGGGCAACGACCTGGTCAAGGCTGCGGGAGTCCGGTGGATACGAAACGCACAGGACCGATCAGTGTGGCGACGCTTGGGGAAGCCTATGTCCAGCAGTAGACGTCTTTCGGCTGAAATTATGATGATGATGAAGAAGTCTAGTGTAATGTTTCTCACTGTATAGTTGTGTGGTTTAGCATGTTAATAAGCGGTCAATACCATTTCCCAGATACTATGTCATAAGAACCTGAGCAAGAAACTTTGTATAACATTTCGTTAGAAAATCCTAGGATCATAATAGAATCAGTACGGCTTGATCCCTTTGTTTCTGATACCGAAATTATGAATGTTAAGAAATAAAGGTGTCAATGACCGCTTTTTAGGGTTCCGTACCCAAAGGTAAAAACGGGACCCTATTACTAAGACTCCGCGATCCGTCTGTCTGTCTGTCCGTCTGTCACCAGGCTGTATCTCATGAACCGTGATAGCTAGAAAGCTGAATTTTTCACAGATGATGTATTTCTGTTGCCGCTATAACAGCAAATACTAAAAGCAGAATAAAATTAATATTTAAGTGGGGCTCCCATACAACAAACGTGTTTTTTTTGCCGTTTTTTGTAATAATGGTACGGAACACTTCGTGCGCGAGACCGACTCGCACTTTGCCGGTTTTCCATGTTAAAACGCAACAGCTGTAGTTATACCTCAAAAGTAATTTTGATAATGTTAAGTATCACAAGTTAGTACAAAATAAAACACACGTGTACGAGTCATTAGAAGTAACTAATAGACTATTAAACGTTTATCAAAATATAAGGTTTCGTCCATCGTTTGGTTCGGTGGCATAATTACTCACAGGTATGCTACATTAATTAAAACGGCTAGACTATACGGTAACAATAACTGTCATTAGATGTTATAACCACGTTAAAGTCTTACTTTGGAAGTTCGTTCAGCTAAAGGCCGAAGGGGACAATATGTATCTAGTGACAGCCAAGTTCGCGAAGCCAATTTGATGGGCGACACCGACACCGGCCGTGACATATTCACACAAATTATTGCTAACCATATTTCACTCCCCATAACTGGACCTACGCAATTTTGAAGTCTCACAAAAATATCACAAATTTTCTTTCAAACAAACTGAAGAATATTATGCATGTCAAGAGGAATAATTTACGAAACTTCGAGAGAATTGAGTATAGTTAGATCTCAGTCTTTTTATCAACGAAGAACTTAGCTTCCTTTCAGGTTTATGTTGTGGGTTGGAAAGATACCATCGTACATTGCCATACTATCTTCCACCAACCAACATGGGATTGTCAGCCTTTATGCACATGTACCAAAGACACATAAATCATTGTGGGAACACATCCGTTTCGTATCAATCATCCCGTAGCCTTTACACTTAATACCGTTTGGAACGTACGAAAAACTCTATATTTACATAGAAGAAAGCCGTCTGGCCCCTATTATGGAAATCCGATCACGTCGAGGCCTTTAAGATATGGTATCCCGGCAGAGATTTCAACTCCTTGATCCTAAGTTACGTTGTTGTAAACACCGCTTATGGAAATCAACCGATACTGAACCCCTTGCTCCTTCGTACGTATCATTTTATGCCATCTTTTCAGGCCAAATATGTCGAGGGCATGTAAATGTTTGTATTTAAATTCTGTTGTTGCTTTATTCGCGTTTCCCTGAGGCGCCATATTTGGATGTCAGATCTAAGATTGTTTACGTGGATTGTTGTGGTGTTTTTTTGTGGAGTGCAGTGTTTTTTGTACGACCATCTGCTGCTGCAAAAAGATGAGTTAGAAAAATAAAAACTATTTTTACAAAAAATACAACCGACTTCCATAAAAAAACTCTAAAAAGTGAAAAATAACTTCAATTTCGGCAGTGTGTGTTGTTTGCCTGTTTTTGTTTCTTTGTTTTTTGTAGTGTTTTTATTTGGAAGTCGGATGTATTTTTTTTTTCTTATTTTTTTTTTCTTTTTATTTATGGTAGTACTTAATGAGCAAGTACTATAGTTAAGTGCTTATAATGCCCAAAGGTTTGCCAGAAAAACATAAAACCGGTGAGATGAGAGTGTACCAGGGTGAATAGTACACATCTGCGTTCTAGAGCTTAGAGCGTACCAGCGTGATGGTATGTCAAGAAATGGCGTAAACAAAAAACAGACATGCGATGCCAGTAATCCCGAGAGTTTTGAGGTTACGCATTAAAAAAAATACAGTCGAATTTAGAACCTCCTACTTGAAGTCGGTTAAAAAAACATGCATGAAAATAATATGGCACAAAACGTAAGAAGGTGTTGTTGTTTTTCAGTCAAATCATAAAAAATCTGAATATTGGCAGCGTGACTAAAATGTGTAGGTTTAGGAAAAATTAACCGCACAATACTCGTACAAGTAACGAAGTGCTATTTTACAAAAAAACATGTTGCGAAAGCAGTTGCGAAGAATTTAAAATTGGAAAACCATTGCGGGTGCTGATTCGCTTAGTGAAAGAATAAAAGCAAGAAAAATAAACGGTCAAGTGCGAGTTACTAAGGGTTCTGTACTTCACAAATCCGTTATTTTTAGCCAATTATGTCCATCATCAACACCATCATCTTCCTACCCTTATCCCATCCCACGTTACTTGGGGTCAACACGTTTTCTTCTTCTATACCGTCCTATCCCCCGTCACGCCATCACTAACTCCCTTTTCTTTCATATCACTCCTTACACAATGCATTCATCGTTCCTTTGGCCATCCCCTCCCCCTCCACCCATCCACATTTACATTAATAACTCTCTTAGTAACATGCGTTTTATCCCTTCTCATCACATGACCATAAGGATAAAGGAATCCGTTTGTCCTTGACAAACGGATTCCTTTCATTTTTTCTGTCACTGGCGCCACTTTCAAACTTCCTCTAATATACGCATATCTCACTTTATCCATTCTCGTCATTCCGCACATCCATCTCAACATTCTCATCTCTGCTACATGCAATCTCTTTTCATCCATCTTTAAATATTCAATTATATGCAAGAGCAAAAATTAAACTCTCTAAGAGATTTTCTTAACTAGGTACAACTAGCTGACACCCGCGGCTTCACCCGCCTTTAAGGCGAAAATTATCCTAAAAGAAGCCTATTAACCGAATAAAAAGTATTATATGTATGTTAGTCCAGGTTATAAACTATCTGTGTGCAAACTTCACCCAAATCCATTTAGCCGTTTTTACGTGATTGAAACACCAACATACAAACTTTCAAATTATAATATTAGTAGAAAATAATTTGGCTTATACATAAGTGGTTCTGTGGAAATCTTCTGCGGAACTCTAAAAGCGAACAAGTCACTGAACTTTCAGTAATGCCGCTACACAATTTATTTAAGCGTAACAATGGGTAAGATTCTACAAAATACTGCGATCTCCCTTATTAAGAGTTCATCCAGTCTGTTTAAAAACCAAGGTAATGAAATGAAAAACTGTTAGTCCAAAAACATTATTATGTTTTTATGCAAAACATTTTATGAGATTCAACTTTCGTTAGTTAAGAAGTAAATTCAACTAATTTGTTGAAGAGGCGGGATTTTCTCGGCGTTAAACACGGCTTTCAGATTAAACTCTGACTGTTTTAATTTCACGTCAATTAACTTTTCCCCATTTTATTTTCCATCAACAAACGCTCCTAACCTTTATGAATTGGATTTTTGTTTATAAGCATAATATTAATTATGCTTTTTCTGTATTATAGGATACAAAAGACATTTTTTGTCTGTGTCACGGGATTATTACGAACACCTTAAAATTGTTGTAAGAGATTATGAACTCTAGATTAACTTTGAACAGATCATTTTAAAACAAATTTATTCTTTCAAAATTCGATGGTCAATAATATATACATGTCTTATTGAAAAGAAAGAGTCATGGCAAGCGTTAAGTTTTTTAAACTTACGACGTTTGTTAGTGTCAATTACAAGGCAATTTTATAACTTTCGTTTGTAAAATATATTTGTATACTACAACTACACAAAAGTTATAAGATGGCACCCGTCTAAAGTAGCATCATAATTTTGATCATATTTGATACGTAGGCAAAAGTGCACCTTTACTGAAGCTTTCTGTGGTCTTGAAGTCAGAATTGAGAATGTATTTTTCTGAATGTAGCATTTGCACCGTGGCAATATTGTTCAACTTAATACTAAATCTTCTCCATGCAGGCCATTATACCCGGGCAACCAACCAGTTTCTGCTACTTATAAACTATGTATGACGAAATAGGCAAATTACAAACAAACCAAAAAACTAAACTAATTCCAAGGCTAACGACATACGAGATAAAGCCAAATCTCAAAGGACCAAACACTTTACAGCTCAAAAGACCAGAAGGGCAGGAAAAAAATTAACCAAACGTCATGTCGCACGGCAATTAACGGGTTTCTGTGTGTTTTTCAATCCGATTCAATTTCCGTCGGCATAAAGTCCGTCTGAAAACGTCATGTGCGCCTTAATAGCGTGCCTTTAATCGTCGCTGGAGCGTTCCGCTCAAATGTCACATTCAGAGCGGTTCTGTAGCGAGTTGCATTCGAAAAGAGTTAGAAACGAGATGTGCCTCTGTTACCTAGATGTGGAACTAATAGATGGGAATGGTAAGGGAATAATCGTGAGAAATTTTGTTTAAAAAGGTGCTATTCTGTGAGTGGTTTTAATGGGGACGAGGTTTGTCGCAAATAGAGTATGTGGAAATGAAATTTTAATTATATAGAGGAATATTTATTCAGAATCGACATATCTTTTGATTGGGAATAATCAAATAATAAGCAGCATCTTCACACGATTTGTATTCTCATTGTTTGTACAAAAATTCACTACTTTATTTTTCAACTTTTAATTTTCAATATCTTAATTTTTTTTTTCTCCAAGCATCTTGTGGAATAATGTCGACAACCCCTGAAGGCTTGCATTTTATAATCCTATCCTTTCACCCCTCCCATTTTCCTATCCAATTTTACCTCGTATATCTTACAGCACTCACTTCCGACATTGTTTTGACAAATCGAACCAGTATAAGGTAAGAGGAAAATTCGAGAATTCGGTTTTCTTTCAATAAACGGGATAAGGAATAACATTACAGGAAGTTTTTTCTTTATAGATATATTGACGGTGATCGATTATGTCTCGAGTTTGGTGTCAATGCGATCGATCATCGGGCCAAATAGTTGATGCAGTAGTGGGAGGATTAATACTGACTGTTTATACAAGTATGTTATGATGGTAGTTTCTATAGAGGCTTTGGTAGATTACCTGATAGGTAGTCATATTATTTTGTGTTTATTATAAGTGGAACTGACAGTGTTCTATGATCAGACGTGATTAAAATGTTTTGTATGTTTTGTTATTTTTCAACCTAATGATGCTTCTAAATGAACATGTGTACAGAACTGTATTTTTTGCTAAAGAAAAGAAAAGTTATATATGAATTGTTTTCTATTGATTTTCTGATACGTGAAAATCTAAGAATATTTTTCTTTTATTTGAAACCATAAAATATCTACATAAAATTTTATTCCAACACCAAATTATCTAGAAATTCAAACTACATTTTTGTAACCATAAAATATAGCCGTTAAATCTAAGTTTAACGCCATTATAATAAAATAAAACTAGTCTCAATTGTTTGCAAACGCTCTTGACTCAATCCTGCTGAGCATGGACCCCACTCAAACCCTCATAAAAACGATTTTGGGCCGAATTGGCATAATCACAGCTTGATAGTTATTCGTATTTCCACAGATGACAATGATATAAAGCCCCGTATTCACTGCAAAAAAAAACATTCAGCAACAACCACTCATCATTGTTTATAGCAATAATTATGTATAGTATATTATTATTAGTGATTATTTAAATTTTATCCTTTATTATTCTCAATTATCATATAACTATCAATTTTTTATTTTGAGATTTTTTTATATTAAGTAAACTGAAACTGCTAGTGCTATAAGTGAAACGTTCGCTATAGTCCGTAATCAATGGTGATTCATTTGTTGTCAATGTTATTGTGAACAATTCATTGGAGTGCCGTTATAATAAATAAATTATTTTATGTAACATTAAAATACTGCTAGCAACACAGAAACATTCATATGGTAGTTGCTGATAGTGGGCATTGTACACTGTTCAGTCATTTAACCCGATTTTGATTGGCTGTCACTAAAGTTTTGTACTAACATAGTTTATAGGTTGTTACTAACAAACTGTATCTTATTTACTGTTTTTTTCCTCAACACTGAAATTATGTGGCGCATGTTTTTTCGGCGGAGAGACTTTAGTTTTATTTCTAGAAACAAATAATTTTCATAGTTGCGAAATAGAAGAGTCACACGCCTAAACACGCCACATGATAGTGATGATAATATGCCAAATAATACATATAGCAAAAAACACGTCGGTCAATAGTTTTCGGTAAAATTAAATTCGAACAAAAAAACTTCGGAAAAGTGATCAGTCCCCATATCACCCGGTTCTGTGCGTTTCTAGTTTATAAAAGTGAGAATTACCAATATCAAACTTCTTGGCGACTTAACTGATAGGTGAACGCGATTCATTTTTTACCATGCGAAATTGCAATTACTTTCACATAGACGCAACGCGATGCAATTCGATCGATTTTCACTTGATCTTAGAAACGTGCGCAATATCGCCTATCGATGCAATTTATAAAGCATCGCACCATCAGTAAGAACCCTTACACAACTACTAGTTTAGTTTGCCACTTTAACTTTCAACTTAAAGCTAAATTAAACCATACACAAATCTCACGATGGAACGCTCTTCCAGAACATTTATACCACAGTCAGCACATATTGCGACTGTGGCAGAGAAATGCAAAATGAGTTGCAAGTGACATGCGCGTTAGTTACGCTCTATGAGTACTCCTGAAGAGAATTTTAGAATTCTACGATAGTAATGGAACCTTAGTAAGTATCTTAAAGTAGGTCAAGTATTATGAGTAATGCTTGAAACGTGAAAAATATCTGGGGTAAAAGGTTTCTGAATGGGATGTAAACTATATCAAATTACCTCTAGCTTCGTATTCATGGTGAATTTAAGTTTTGCAGTATACAAATTATAGGTTTGTAGTTTTAGCATCTTGTTTCAGCGTCGCTCGTAACATTGTTTATCCAAATATCTACAGTGAGTACATCTGTGAAAGATGTAATTGTAAACAATGTTGCTCGCAGGCCAACAATATCTTATAACCGTTCCACCGTCACAAAATGAATCTGGCACAATAGTCAGCATCGGCTCAGTTATCAAAGAAGAAAAAAAATAACAAAGTAGGTAGTAAAATTATGAACTAAGGCCCATTTGTAGCACAATTCACTATATGCATGTAGCGCTAAATGAATTTAAATCATCGTTCTATTTTTATAAATATTGTTTATAAGATGCCAGAAATTTATATTGTTTGATTTGATATATTTTAAGGGGGAAATGGGCCTAAACGCACGTAAGTACTAAACTTGATGTGACAGCCAGTAAAAAAAGAGATATGGTGCTCCCACACCGCTGTTCAAAAATGTTTACAAACATTAGTAAACTTTTTCTAGACAGATATTTTCCTAACATTTGTCAGTAAATGTAGTGTTAGAAAATGTTTGTAAACATTTTTGAACAGCGGTGTGGAAGCACCAATACAGCGTGGGGATCTTAAAGTCAAGAGTGAATAGGTTACTTCCAAGTAGGCGTGCGTCACCGTTGACCCACGTCATCGCTTACCATCAAGAGAGATAGTGTTTTATAATAAATCTGTAGAAAATTAATTTTTGTACATCGAAAATATTTCCAAAAAATATAGCCAGGGTGTAAAAGCATAACCAACAGAACCTATTTTCAGATTTTTTGGCAATTTTGTTTGTTTATCTGTTTGTCTGTTCATTTGTGCACACATCATTTTAACAAACATTCCATCTTTCATGCTCAACAGTACGGTTTCACCAAAGGGCGTTGCACAACTGACACTGGCGCCACCCTAATAAAGAACATCTTTAACGCCTGGGAAGAAGCACAAGACGCCATTGGAATCTTTTGCGACCTCTCGAAAGCGTTCGATTGCGTTAACCATGAGACACTATTGTTGAAACTCGAGCACTATGGGAATAGACATAAGTCATTTATTTCGTAACAAAATACATTGTGTCGAAATTTATGGCAAGTAAAAACACCACTAAAACATAACAATAGATCAAATAAAAAAAAAAACCTTTGAATTACAATAACTTTCAATAACAATAAGAATTTATATAATTTAATAGAATGTCAAGGATAGAAATTCAATAATAATTATAGATAGACAAATGAGATATTTTTTTTGTAAAAGTCAGACAACTTAAAGTTCAGGTAAACGGCATAAACTCATTAGGATCTGAAATGACAATGGGCGTTCCTCAAGGCTCTATATTGGGTCCAATCCTCTTTTTAGTTCACATTAACGATTTGCCCCATTTATTACAAAATCAACCGAAGATCGTGTTATTTGCTGATGACACACATCTTTGATATTTTAAAATAGATCGTCGGTCACAAAATCTTAATGATATGAATAAGTCTATTCATATCATCTATTTGGTACTAAAGGAAAACAAAATCAAATGTATTAGATTCACATTGCCGAATGTCAGAAGTAGCGAATGCGACATCATATTGAATGGAGAAAAAAAAAATGGTAGGTAGGTAAGTTGGGTAGGCAGGAAGGTATGTAGGGTAGGGTTGGCATTGGCAGACAGATGACGGGAGCGAAGCTGCAGGTACAGCTAGTCAACAAACAAAAAAAAAAAAAAAACCAAACAAATTTGACTACTCTAAAAAATAATATTCACCATTTTGCATACCTAATGGTTCCAAAAGCAAGTGTCAAATAAATTACCGTCAGCCCACTTCTCCGCGGCTCTAAAACATGTATCGTGTACCAATGTAATCACATTTCCCACGTCGCGTAGCAAACACTGTTGTCTTTTACATAACAAAGAAAAATACCTCTATTTCTGTAACACGGTTTCAACAGAAATCCCTTTTGTTTCGTTCCAACGCTCGGCTGTGGACGGAAAACAATTTAAAATTGTCTTATTTCAAAAGTTTACAAATGTTATCTGTGGAATGAGGCGCGAATTTACTGTGGGCATTTATGAAGATTCGTGGCAGGTGTAATTGAAAATGAATTTTGCGAGAAAATAATTTCCTATTTTTACCGTATATTAAGTCGATAGGAAGGTACTTTTTATCCTACTTATATTATGAAATGCGATTGTTTGTGTAATTGGCTGTTCGAAATCAATCACTAACTTACAAATGAACAAGTTTGAAAGCACCTGTGTAGTGTAGAATAAGTGTGTGCCTGAATAAGGACATTGTATCTTTTAACGATACTTTTTATTTCAGTAGTATTCCTACATTCCCGTGGGCAAATTTTCGACATCAATGTGAAAGATGCCGCTGGCAAAGGGGTAGAAAAACCTTGACTAGATCTAGATTTAAAGAGGTTTTTCATTTCTAAGATTCTGAAAAGGACTTTTCAATATATTGTTTTTTTGAAATTCTTCCAACAAAACAATATCTGAGTGAGGTTCCTGTTCCATTATTCTGTATCCCCTTTCAACAAGTGAGAGCATCGTGAAACAAATTGCATTAAAAGTGTCTCCCTGCCGCAATTTCTGTCGCATTCAATACAAGACTTCATGGTTTGAACAACAAAAAAGCAAAGCAAATATAAAATATGTAAAATACAAGAGTGCTTGTACTCTTTAACAGATTAAGCAGAGGTGTTCCATAATCCACATACATGTCGCTAGTTATGTTTAGAGACGGAAACACACGTTTCGTTGCGTGGCGTGGCGCATTCTGACGCAGTTGTTTGGCTACAAAACTCGTTGTGTTATGAAGTAGGCTGGAACAGAGTCGTTTGATTGGTGGATCCCGCGCCACGCCACGCCACGACACGTAAGTGTGTGTTCCGTCTTATGTCCTATGTAATAGGAGCGAGCACATTACAGTAAACCTTCACAAAGCATGACTTCATGTTGCTACTGAAAAATTCTAAAGGCAATACCCACCCAGAAAATACTTTACTCAATCTGAAAATCGAAACCAACATCGCAGTTGCAGCTGAAAAAAACATTTTTCTCAAATAATTATTGGGTGTCAAAACCCTATCTCAGATCAGCGTAAAAGAATCGCTCATAAAACAATGTTCAAGATCAAAATAAAGCACGTCAAACCAAAACCAAAAGGAAACAGTTAATTACGGCAAAGCGAAAAAACGCCAGATTCATTTCAGTCCCTTTTCAAACATTATTAGAAATGTCTTCATATGCAGGCAATGCGAGATTCCCGACGAAAAAAGGGGTTTTATTTCAGACAGCTATCCGCTGGGGAGCTCTTCGTCACGTAAGGGTGTCGTACGAAACGCGTACGTGCCAAGAACGCGACTGGTCCTAATGTGTCTACTCAACCGAACATCCTAGTTAGGGAATTTGACTGATAACGCATGGTGTGGGGGAATAAGGGAATGATATATTATGTAGCACTGGCTTTTGTTTCGAACTTGGTACTTGTGTTTGAGGGCTTATGAGTATACAGGTGGAATGTCCGGCAGAGGATTCTTTTTTTAAAGTTTTTATGACTACATCAAAGTTACATTGAGACTTTGATATCTCAGCTTCGATCCCAATTTTATGTTGACTCGTTATTAGTTACTGGTATATCAACGACTCCGTACTAACTACCGTTGTCGAAAAGAAAATGAAACCCATTGAGGAAAACTCCATTTTGCAGTATTTCGTTTTATGTTTGACAATGTCAAATATAGGTTTTTATTTTATTTTAAATCTAATAAAGGCTCGTGCTTGACCACTATCTCACCTGATGGTAAGCGATGATATGGTCGATGATGGAGCACACTTTCCTAGAAATAACCTATTCACTCTTGACATAAAGACCGATATTAAAATATTAAATTTTTATCGATACTATTGTGACTATTTGGTTTGGTATCCGTAAAATCTTAACGTATCGTGAAAGTTAAAAGCACAAAACATAAAGAGCGAAACATATGTATGTGGTATTCGCTGGCAATGGCTCGCAATAATTCAAGCGGTGCCATTAAACGCGATATCTTATTGCAATAGGTGGATTCTGGCGATACCGAAACCGTTCGAAGTGGTAGTGTTTTAAATTCTAGTTATTGGAAAGTATTTGGAAATGTGGGATATCAATTACTTACTGCTGCCTGCATTTGGAAAATTAATCGATAGTGTGACTTGCCTATGCTGTTGATACATACTAAAATTATATTCAGTGTTTATGAAAGAACTTTCATGAATTTCAATGAATCAAATTGTGAATAATGAATTTCATAACGATTGGATTACTTTGAGAAATCAGCTGCGTTAATTATACGATCCATGCGTCATGTTCGTGAACGGGTGCCATCAGTTGAGATTGGTCATAACTTAGCCGGCCTGTTATTTTTATTTTTTTTATTGTTTCTAACTCTAGACGCTTTTACGTGCACGTCTTTTTACATCGTTCTCACATAAATTCAACAAGAACAATTTAACCAAATAGTTGTAATTAAAATTGATTGAAAAGAGTGTCCGTGAAGTTGCTTGCAAATTCTTCTCAATGGAGACCTACTGACGCTTGCGAATTTGCAACTAAAGTCAACTATTTTTTTGTTTGACAATTCAAAAGTACCCCTAAGGTTTGTTTGAAATAAACTATTTGATTCTGATTTCGATATCTGCTGACAAGCTAATCCACAGATCACTGTTATATACTAGGCTAATCTTTTACGCTGTTATGGAATGCCAGTCTACTCTGTAAAAATCTTGCCGTGAAATCTTTGGTAAATTGAGTTTGAAGTGAACTGCCAATCCTATAAAATCTGCTGTATTGTTACCTCACTGCAAGGTCACTCCATCTATGTTTTCATGAAGAAAATCATTATCTTACTAATCTTACTTTTTTCTAATAATTATAAAAGTGAAAACTAGGATTGATGTTTGTGTGGATTTATGTTTGATACTCAATCACGCCAGAACGGCTGAACGGATCTGAATGAAATTTGACAAAGACATAGATTATAGTCTGGAGTAACACATAGGCTACTTTTCATTTCGGTATAAGGCCCTTGGGATAAGAAAACACTTTGCACGCGGGCGAAGCCGCTCGCAGAAGCTATTTATATTATGGATTAGCACGACCCTTATTGTTATGCTCGCAAAGAGGGAGAAGAATCAAAATTGATAAAATAAATTGTCTATTTCATTTTTCTTCATGATAAATAAAAGACTCATATACTTTATTTGACCGTTAGTGTTGCTCAAAACTCGTTTGACAAAACTGAACTTTTATTGCAAAGTTTTCAAAGCAATATGTTTTATCAATAGTTGCTATTGATATTTACTTTACAAACTAGTATGTAAGGTGTGTCTAGCAATTAATGCGGAAGTTGACGAATAGTTGATTAACTTATAAACGTTTATACATTTCTAGCTTTTCCTGTGGCTTCGTTTCCGTGAGCTATTTCAGAAAAAAAAATATTTTTCCAGGATAAAACTATCTATGTATGAATACATATGACGACGATTCAAAGTCACACGTATCACCTATATGGGCATGTCAAGAGACGTAGTGAGGACCATGTGGTACAGATCGTTCTACCAGAACCAAAGAGAAGTGGAGGCCACCCAACACTAAACTGCTGGGCTACATGAAACTAAACAGAGAACCCAAAATAGAACAACTTGGCGTAGGAAAGTGAGGATACCCAACCCCAAATAATAGGAACAGGGAAGGAAGTGGAAGGAAAAGTACATATGTAACTAATGTGACTTATAATCAGTTAAATACTTTTTAGAATCCTCAAAGAAAATCTCGATATTACCTTTTACAAACATTGAGATAATGTCCTACACACCGTAAAACACACCCGTTATATTTTCTTATTAAAATGTCAACAAAAAATATAACATAAATACTTTCCACAAGTTGTTAGAAGCGACTAAAGTAAATGGGTTACTATTGTAAATTTCCATAAAGGTCCATTTCCTCGCTGCATGCAGAGTTGCAATCTTTAAGCTTGGAATTTATGTTTTCTTTATGTCGCTTCGCCTTAAGCTGCAGTCGTGTGCATATGCAGCGAAGAGGCTACGACGCGAATGTACTCTCACAGAATAATTTAACGGAATGGTTATTTAGTGTAGTGTAGTGTTACATCACGCATTTAAAAAAAAAAGAGTGGGTAGAGTAGTTTCGCGGTTTACTGTTTTGTGACGACAATGAATCAACATAAAAGCCGAAACTTATTATCGCCCCATATTCTATGGTCAAGTGCGTCATACTCAATTAACATTTAAACCGACATCGAAAGGTGTCAACTGTGCTTCTCGTGTCCGTGTCCTGTGTTAGCCCGCACCAGGTCATTGGTCAACCTTGTGAGAGACTTTCTAACGCTGCGTCTTCCACTTCGCAGTAACTAAGTACTCTAGAAGTAGCAGTAAGTATTTCTAAAATATCAATCGAATTAATCTTAGCGCAAATAGTCTTTTTCTTTCTACCTTCTTAACTACCACTGTACATGCAGTCATAAGAAAACTCGTGTAATATCTGAACTCTAATTTCGAGATAATCATTTATATTAGAAAAAAATACTTAAAAAAGTTAATTAAAAAAACCCGACTGCTTAAGAAGCAAACTAAAAAGAAGTAAACAAGAAGAAAATCATGGTGTGCAGTCGGAGGATACGTATTCGCGAGCTGGCTGACCAAAACCAGATGTATGCTCATACTTCTTGTAATACGTCTTTTTAGTTCGCTTTTAAGCAGTCGGGTTTTTAGATTTAACCCATTATAAATAAAAAAAATAACTTTTTTTTATTTATAACTTTTAGACATTTTTTTTCGCATTATTAACTATTTAACATGTAAGTGTTATATAATTTTGAAATCACTACTTAATTTTGATATCCCCATGATGGGTTGGGCAGGAAAAAAAAATTTTGGGCCCCCATAATATGGCATCCAAAATCCATTTTTCTATTTTCCAATTTTAATGTAGCCAGGGACACTCGCAAGGTTAAGACGATTCGATTGACGTAAGAATATTCAAAATCAATCTACGCGTTTGGTCTTTAGAATGCCACATAGGAACAAACATAAATACATACATTGACTGATAAACACATTACCCTCCTTCGACAGTCGGGTAAAAAGGATTATCAATTGACCTGAATTCTGAAACTAAAACAATACAGTATTTTTTATAGTTCTGTAGAATACATGAATTTTTAACACCAATACACACAGGACACCCTTACCTTTTTGTCACCGTCAAAATATTTTTTCTAGTTACGTCACGTAATTGTTTTTGGGTCATGACACTCATGACATAAGTCCACCTGTGAAGGCCACTAAAGAAAATATTCAGAAGGTCCTATTGCACTTAGCTGTTCATCGTGCTCATTCAAAAGTGATCCACTAACATGTGTATAACTGGACTGGTTGTATGATATTGAAACGCTTCTTTTATCGTTAAATAGTAACAGAGCGAGTTCACGATGCGTCAGCGATCGGATGCCAAGAAGACAGGAAACAGAGTCAGGAGACCGTGACGCATGTCCTTTAACTTGGAAAATCAGTCAAATGGGCATGAAATA
This sequence comes from Orthosia incerta, assembly GCA_948252205.1. NCBI lineage: Eukaryota > Metazoa > Arthropoda > Insecta > Lepidoptera > Noctuidae > Orthosia > Orthosia incerta. The sequence continues at coordinate 4,269,069 of OX411752.1, forward strand.
GGAAAAACAAGAATTCAAAAGGAAGGTCGTGGATCTTGATGATAATAAGACTAGTCGGAGATTAGAGGATGAGAATCAATGGCAAGATTGATCAATGGCGATCGTTCAAGGTTTAAACTGCGATTAGTTTACTTGGGTGGTCGGAACAAATTCACTTAATCCTGGATACAAACTCTACGATGTGCTTCGCAAAGGCAAGGAGTAAATAAGCCAAACATATTAAATTATTCCGTGTATCTCTTTATTTATACCTTATACCGTATCGATGAAATTATTTCGTACTTTACATTGAATGAACCTTCTCTCCTTCCCACTGCCATGCATGGGTGACAAACTGGCAGTTCCAGTGACTTCCCTCGAGGGACAAGCGTGGTCACGTGACGATCGTACACGACTGTTTACGAACCACACATTCGGAGTGCGTTTTTGGTAATTTTTCGTTGTCCCCGTTTTATTTCTATCCGAAACAGAAGTCAACTTTTTAACATTGACGTGTTTTTAGAAATTGTATGTATTTACTTATGTTTAGTGTGGGTTGTTATAAAAAACAGGTAGCCTGCTTAATTGCACAACCACTAAGGTGCAAAAATAAGTGATAAGCAGAAAAGATTTGTAGTATTGTTGGACTGCTGAAGACTGTATGAATATATTTGTATTGTCTAAACTTAATTTCTTTTAGTATTATATAACTACACAGCACATGTGTGAGTACTATGCCAACCAACTGTAAATCTACTATTTACTGTATCTATATTTCGTTCGTTTACTTTTGTGTGCCCTGGAAGTTCAGGATGTCATTCTCTCTCTAATGTCTCTCTGATGGTGGCGCATGTGTTGGATCATTCGGTTCCTCTCATGATGGTTGAGCTGCGTGGTGCCAATCCATGTATCTTATTAGTGAACGGGCGCCATCAGTTAGGTATGGTCATAACTTGGCTGCCTCGGCCTGTTTTTTATTTGGTTTGGAATTTTTGGTTTTACTCTAGACGTCTTTACGTGCTCGTCTTTTTACATCGTTCTCACATATATGGATTTATCCAACGAGAATTATGTAACCAAATATTTGTAATTAAAACTGATGGAAAAGAGTGTACGTGGAGTTTTTTTTCACGTTCTTCTCCATAGAGACCTACTGACGCTTGCGAATGTGCAACTAGATACATTATTTTTGTTTGACAATTCAAAAGTACCTAGGTTTAGTTGTAGTAAACTATTTAGATTTTAATTGATTGTAATTGACATAATTTGAAAATCAAGGATAATTATTAAGTCATTAAAATGATTCGTTCTGGCCTTTTTTTACAACTATGTTGTCGTCTTCCAGTCCTTCCACTGAATACCAGTATTATAAATGAAAGATGGCTATCTAACCTCCACAACCCAGTGCCAGTTCCACCAGTATAATATCAGTCGTCAGGCATAGAAACAGTTAATATTGCCTCAACCATAGAGGCCTATATTATCGACAGGCGACAGATATCAATTTAGTAATTATCTTTTCTACATTTTTGTTATACAGGTTGGCCGGAAAACAGATGTCCAAAAAAAATTGATCCCTCGTATTGCGGGCTAACCGATGACTTACATTTTCAACTGTAAATTAAAAATGTAAACAGATGACTTCATGGCTCCTAAGTAGGCCTCACGAGTTCACCGAACGTAAATGTTTCACTTTAGACCAACATTTTCATAGCTTTTATCTCGGTTACGAAGCTGATTATTTTATGCATAAAAGTACAGCTCATGAAGATTCAGTGCCAAAAAAAATATCTTTCTTGTTCAAACAAATATCGACGTTCTTCTACTTTTTCTGTTTTATTTTTTAGTTGGTCATGTCGAAAATTCTCAGAAATCAGAAAAAACGTCATAACTCGATATCTATGAAAAATCAGGGGATACAATGGGGGTGGGTGACCCGGATACCTTACGATACGAGGGACCAAAATAAAAAAAATAAAAAACATTTAAAAAGAGCATATTAAAATGTGACAATTTTTACATACATTTTGTCAAAAAATAACAATAGTCAGATGGTCGGACTGCCAGTTGATCACTAGCCTTATAATCACTATAACAATTATTTCACACAGTAGATATTTGTTTTCTACTTAAATTTGTTCAGAATGGCAAAACAAATATGAAGTTACTATTAAAACTTCACATTGCTATGAAAGAGCCGTAATTACTTAAATCGAAAGACACGCTTTCCCGTCTCCGTTTTGAGTCTATTTATGAGTATTATGAGCAATGCAGTAACGTTCCAAGCGGCTTTTTATACGCCAATGGAGATATTTCCTCGAATGTATTCATTCTTTTTCTGTTTGATGTTACTCGGTCCAGTTGTATATCTCTGATTATAAACTAGCTTACGTTTTTTCTTTAGATCTTATGTCTCAATAGAAACATAGCTTATTTAATTATCTATAGTTATGGTTCTTTTTAAGTATTATGAGGTTGCCTTATTTATTTTTATAACAATTTGAATTTTAGGCCGTTTATTTATATTGAAGCGATTTTGTAATGCTAGTGTTTAACTTAACAAGATGTTAATTATATTATCTTCTTTTCACGTTATGCTATAAACTGCTCAAACATTGGTAATGTCATCGAAAACCATATAATGAACTTAACCGGAAGATTCTGGTTCACCCTTACTTTGGACGCTTATGGGTAGTTGACCTACAGATAGTTGTTCCGGCTCTGGGTGTTTGTGTTTGTGAGTTTATAGGTTTGTAAACACATCCACGATTCACGAGAAATGCCTAGTGTGGGGCAAAAATATTACAAAAAAAATATTTGTGAGATATCAACCAAGGTACTAAGTAGCGGCAAGTGCAAGCGGTAATCCCTCCTCCTAATTCTCATTCCAAACCTCTCTGTCGTACACGATCTCTTTCTAAATTTGGCCCGCAAACGTGAAATAAATAAATATAAGGCAGTTTAAAAAACAAAACCGACACTCACAAATAAAGGAAGAGAGAAACAAACAAACAAGAATTCTCATAAAATAAAACACAATAAATGCCATATCGATACAAAACGAACAGTTCGCGACCTTACGATCGGTAACAGTTGCATTTTACAAGGAAAGTATTCCTTTGACCTCTTGCGTGGAGGAAACTCGATTCTAACTTCACCTAGAGATATCTGATGAAGCAAAGCGGGGATTTTGTTTCGTATCTATTGCAATATTGTGGACCCTTTGCTGTTTTTGTATATTTTTTGGGTTTGGTGTTTTTGTTAGTATAAGCGCTAGGCTGGGGTATACCTAATAATTTATTTATTTACTTATTATATTCTTTATTGTACACCACAAAAATATACTATATACAGGACAAAAATCATGAAAACAAGTGTACAATGGGCGGTCTTATCGCACAGGGCAATCTCTTACAGACAGAAAGTTTTATTATTCAGCAAAAAAAACAACTATAGAAAGGAAAGAGAATATAAACCATTCAGTGCTTCATTTTCTTTTTCTATAGTGTTTCAACTGACTTTCCAAAAAGGAACTCCTTTTTGGAAAGTTGGTTAAAAACTATTCTTGATTCTTTGTTCGACTTTATGTTTTTTTTAATGTATTTTCACCGATTTCTCTGTCAATTTTAAACCGATTTTGGAAATTCTTTTTTGGTTTGAAAGGATAACATCCCGAATTGGTCCCATTTAAATTTGGTGATGATCTAATGAAGAATATCAATGGAAATCTTCAATAAATACATAACGACAAATTGCCCGGGATTTCAGCACTCACTTTTCTGTTTATTGTACACTAGCTTCTGCCCGCGGTTTCGCCCGTGATCAACGTTCAAAAAAATATGCTCCGATCGCAACCAAACTTGACAGGAATATCCGCTGGGTCAATCTTAACATTGTCTAAAAATTTCATTAAAATCGGTCCAGCCGTTTCGGAGTCTATAAGAAACACACATACATACATTCTCTTTTATATAATAGATTACTGTAGAAATTGCCCACTAATTAGGTATCATAACTAAAAAGTGAAAAATAAAACTTAATACAGTAAAATACAACCGACTTCCAAGTAAAATACAACAGAGTGAAAAATAACTTCAATTTTGGCAGTCGGTGTCAAAAATAAAGAACCGAAACCAGAAACACCGACTTCCGAAATTTAAGTTATTTTTCACTTTGTAGTGGTGTTTTTATTTGGAAGTAATTTGTAAGTTTCGTTTTTATTCATAGTTGTTAGGAATGTGTGTATAATTTCTGAAAAATAATGAATGACATATGCTATCGTCGACAATGTAAACGTAATAAAATAGGATATAATTATTTACCAAAAGTTTTATAAAATTAATTGTAAGGTAGGTAGTAATTTAGAAGTAAAATTATGTTAATGCATAATTTTACCTCTAAATTACTCTCTGCCTTACAATTCATATTTATTTGCCCTCAAAATGTAACTTGAAGAGCCTTTAATAATTCCAAGACACGTCTAAATAATTTTCTCAAAACAAACACTCACTTTTATCTAACAGCTAATAGCTACTACGTAGTCATGAGGGACTCAATAAATTAGAATTAACGGTAATGGACGAGCAAGGCCATAAACTCTTTACTAGTATATATAAACAAGAGAAAAGGTGAGTGCAGTGAGATTAGCTATTTTTGTACCAAGTTTAGAGTAGTTACTTATGTTCTAGGTGCCTTTTGGGAGGAGAAAATAAATCACCAAGGTACTTAGCAAAGGACATAGTAAATGAGAATTTAAATGAGCTATATGTTTCTGGGTTGTTTGTTGGGTAGAAACTTAAATGAAAGTTCTTTTTAGCATTCACAATGAGAGTAATAATACTGAATCTAGCATGAAACGGTACGGTCATGTAATGCGTGGACCCGATGACCACGACGACCCAAGGGAGTGGGCAGGTGGACCGCGGCTAACCTCCTGTATGACAATAGGTCAAATAGACAGGAAGATGTGCGGTTTATCTAAAAAACGATCAGTCAGTTATCAGTGGAAGAAGTGGTGTTCTCAGGACTAGGTAAGCCGACCCTGAGTAACGAAACGAGAAATGGCTAGGTGAAAGAAGAATGAGAATAATAACTTCATAATTGAGTATATTGAAATAGTTTTTTTTCATCCATAACGATCTTGGTCCTACAGGGTAAACTAAAGGTTTTCTGTCAAACAGTGAAGAAAAACCAGCCAAGTGCCGGACACGCGCACGTAGGGTATTGGGCGCACGGTTGGCGCAGTGGTTAAGCGATTGACTGCTGCGCTGCGTGTCGCAGATTCGATTCCCGCACGGAACAAATATTTGTATGACCTACAGATAGTTGTTCCAGCTCTGAGTGTTTGTGTATGTGAGTTTATATGTTTGTAAACGCACCCACGATACAGGAAGAAATTCCTAGTGTGGGGCATCGTTTTTTAAAAAAGAAAAAAAACTACTTTACTAACGCACCCACGATACAGGAAGAAATTCCTAGTGTGGGGCAACGTTTTTTAAAAAAGAATAAAACTACTTTACTATTTACCCAGGTATAATTCTCACTGCGTGATCTATAATAAATCAGATCAGTCTCGTTTCTGATTATTTCCACCAAGAAGTTTACTGTTAATTACATAAATGGGTACTAAAAACTGTTGTATTTATGAAAAGAAGTTCTCCTGTGCATTTAACTATGATCATAAAAGTAATCTGTATGTACTAATAAACTATCATAGCCTTATACAAGCGACAGTCTTATATAAATAACCAGTAAATAACTAGTATTATAATTGTCATAAAATGTTTGCTCATTTATTAGTAATGGGACCTGTCAAAAAACCGCAGAAACTAATCAAAACTAAGAAGTTTAAAATGTTGCCATAGGTTGACATCTAGCAATAAAAATAATTCTCCAAGCGTTAGATTAAAAATATAGTAGTCAAACAACAATAAAAATAAAAACACATTAGAATATTAAACCATTAAAAAAGTTAGTACCAAACTATTTCAAATTATTCTCACACATTATAACAGCGAGGTCAAACTGAGAGACACAGGTCACAACGATATGCCGAAACTCTTGAACGTAAAAGCCATAAGTCAAAACTATTAAATATTTACTAACACTGCACAATATGAAATGCTCATCAAATTTTATACGCCACAATTTCACAAACGAGATATTTAATGAAGTAAGTTGTGACATCCCAACTACATACATTGAGCTCATACGAAATTATTAACGATACTTTCAGAGTAATGAACTGAGTGACCCATCAAGTAGTGAGGCATTGCCTGAGGGATGAAGAGGGAAGACAGGGATGAGTCAGATGAGAGCAATTGGATGAAAATTATGTGGCCTAAAATGAGCTGCCGAAATTACGTTGATTCGGTTGCTTGTATGATCATTCAGGTCAGCATTGACACTGAACATTTATTGTCTAATATGTTTAGCGTCATTGTGTCATTTTATTCTGTGTAACACAATCTAAACTATTTTATTACGCAATCTCTTGAAAATACTCACCCGATTTTTTATTCTATGTTAGAGAGCTACCTGTGTGCTGCTGATTGCCAAAAGGTTCTTTGTATCCTGAAAAATCATAGTTTTTGAGGCAAAGGGCAAAGGAGCGAAGCTACAGGAAAAGCCAATTAATGATGGTGGGTACTGGTCACGATAATTTGCTTCAACAGTTTTCCTTCCTTGTATTCCTTACAAGGAAGGAAAACTGTTGAAGCAAATTAGCATTAAAAAGCTTACGCACTACATCCGAACTCTATCGATCATAATTCAGAACATTTTCAATACGGATAGCACTCGGAACTCAAATCACGAACTCGGATCGGGTGTTGTGAGTAACCACCCTTTTACTGTAAAGCGCAGTTATCTAGGGGTATTGTGTCACCGCCTTTATTATTTTATCTAACATCAGTATCCATTTTAGTTCTATCTCCATTGTGTAGTACCTGAATAAATAAAGAATATGTTTCATCACAGCAGAAATTTTAATAACATCGCCTAGTAAATTCGCCTTTGTTATAACCTGGCTAACTTTCTGAACGAATGTGACCAAAGCTTAACACTTAAAAGTTGTAACACCAAAATATTTTTAATTATAGTCTAGGCATATTGTTTCAGAATCGTAAAGGGTGCTATCAACTTGAGTGGTTTCGTTCATTTCGAATATTAAAATGATGTTTCAGTGTTGCCAGTTCATTAGTGTAAACTGTAATACTTAATTCCAAGGGAGTACCTTCTGTGGTAATGGTGTTGAACTAGAAATGGAGCGAAATAAAAGTAAAAATGGTTAGGTCGTTGTAGTACCTAACTAGAATTTTTAGTAGACTTTGCGATTCTTCTTCTAGGAAGTTTAATGTTTCAAGTACACAATGCCGTTTAATTCACCCATTCGATGTGCCAATCTATTGTGGATAGTTTGATAATGCGCACGAAGGGTTCCCAACCATTACCCCCCATACAACAAACATGATTTTTTTGCCATTTCTTACTAAAGTATTTGTTTTATTAATTTTTTTGTTATAGCGGCAACAGAAATACATCATCTGTGAAATTTTCAACTGTCTAGCTATCACGGTTCATGAGATACAGCCTGGTGACAGACAGATGGGTCCCTTTACCCTTTGGGTACTAAACCATAAAACGGATGATCTTGTTTTGTAAATACAAAAATATTCTTTCTTCTAAGATTTTTGGTTAGAAGAAATTGTTAGGTTAATTTGTAAACTTACCTCGTGATCATCAATAATTCAGCCGAAAATTGCTAATAACTGAACATATTCCTCTCCCAACTGTCACCTAGTGAGAAGCCTTCCAACGCAGGTTCTTTTAGTAAGTCTTCTTCAAACAGTCGGTAGAAATAGAACACTATTCGTTCAGCGCAAAATTTTGAAACGTTTAATGATTCGTAGTGCAAGTAAGGCTTATTGTGTAATCAAAAACCGTAACCGTCGAGAATATCGATCAATGTTACCACAACAAAAAACAAAGGCCTAATATTTTTTTATTATGACGCTGACCCTTGTTCGAAATTTAAATGCCACGTACAATAATGGCCATCCACACTCGAAAGTCAACGTTGCGTTGGCTAAAACATATTGTTATGATATATGACCTAAAATTAATATGGCCGAACGTACCTTTGTTCCTTTGATCATATATCTTCGTGAACAAATGTATAGCGTTTAGTACAAGGGAATTAATATCGTTTCGGTTTTTTCCGTGTTTTTTTACCGCGCTTTATTCGGGTGATGAGTGCTTTGTTGGTCTATGGTTGTGCGTAATTGATGAATTGTTGACAGAGTTAAAATAGGTTCTTGATTCGATGCGTACATGTATATTTTACAGGATTTCCTGGCTGAATCAAAATATTAAAAATATATTTTTAACCAATTCATTAATAAAGTAACATGAATTTTGATATAGTTGGTTTAATACAGCAACATATATTGAGTGAATTAGACAACTTCAAATTCAAAGATCAACAACCAGGAATGAGTTTGCAAGTTATGCCATTCATTTAAATCTAAACTAGTATTATAAATACGTAAAACTGTTTGTCGCTTTGTTTGTAAAGGAAAATCTCTGAAAGTATGACCCTATTACAACATATCATACACTACCGAATCAACTCGGCGCGCAGCCAAGTGAAATAAATAGGTAGAACATACTTGTTATGTACACAAAAATACCTACACAACTCTTACAAAACTCTTAATCCTTTGGGTACGATGGCTGTCTTATCACTGACAGCGATAACTACCAGACAACCGTGATGGAAAGTACTAAAAGAGTAACATAATATTATTAAATGGCTTGTCTTCGCAAGTGGCTTGGCCCGTTAATGTACTTAAACTAGCCTAGAATTAAGTAAACTACACGTTTACCCAAAATAATAATATTTGCAGCTTTGGATAATTCCAAATTCTAGTATAGTTGGAAACTGCAGTCAAATAGCAGACGCTTCGTCTAAAATACCGATTACAGTTCACGACGGTGACGCGACTACCACCTGACCTGAAATCAATTTAGTTGAGATAGCGTTAACCGGCTAGGAATGGAATATTCCGGGATGGAAACGATACATTTCTGTTTCTGTTGCAATATTTAAGTATCGTGTTGTAATTAGCAAGAATTATAATAAAAAAACCCCGACATATTTTTACTTCATACTACGTAATTTATCTAGTAGTAGACACGCTTCGTTCGACAATCTAAATTGAACACGTAATTATGACATGATATATTGCGGAAACAGTCCGTTTCAAACAGTAAAACGCCCATAACTTTTGAACGGCTGTATCGATTTTCATCAAACATAGCTAAGAACACTCTAGATAAAGTCACCTTTCAAACAAAAATAAAAGAAATCAAAATCGATTCATCCGTTTAGGAGCTATGATGCCACTGACGGATACACAAATACACATACACACAAATCAAACTTATAACATCCCTCTTTTTCTGTCAGGCGTTAATAATAAAATTGTCAAATAAGTAGGGTTAGTCATTGTAAAATTGAGGAGAATAAAAAGAATAAAAATCTTCCTCTTCCAACCCTTTTCCCACTTTAGGTGGGGTCGGCTCTCCTTATCTCTCTCTCGAGAACACGTTCTGTCGAAGGTTGTCTGTTGAGGTAGTTTCTCCTTCATAAAAAGCTTTGTCATAATTACTGGTTCAACATGTCGAAGGAGGACGTCCTCGGTCTCTTCTGCCTTTAGGTAGGCTCTGATCTGTGCTTCTGATGACATGTCAGTACCACTTTAGAATGCTTTCTGAATAATCTTTTCATTTTTGCTAGCAGCGTCCTCTTTAATTCGTGTCATCAATATTTTTTTTACTTCCGTCGTACAACCTGTCGTACTGTATAGATCAGAATGTTGGGCTAAGTAAAAGATGGAATAAAAGAGATTGCATGTAGCAGAGATGAGAATGTTGAGATGGATGTACGGAGTGACGAGAATGGATAAAGTGAGAAATGAGTATATTAGAGGAAGTTTGAAGGTGGCGCCAGGGACAGAAAAGTTGAAAGGAAAACGTTTTCCTGGTATGGTCATGTAATGAGGAGGAATTAAACGCATGTTAGTAAAAAGAGTTATGAATATAAATAGGGATAGATGGAGAGGGAGAGGATGGCCATAGATAAGATGGATGGACTTTGTGAGGAGTGATATGAAAGAAAAGGGAGTCAGTGATAGCGTGACGGGGGACAGGATGGTTTGGAAGAAGAAAACGTGTTGCGCCGATCCCAAGTAACACGACAAGGGCAGGAAGATGATGAATAACTTTGTCACTTGTTTAAGCATAATGATAATAGGATAAGTAGGTTGATCCTGTAACCATTCTCTGAGTAGATCCAAACGTTGACGATCAAATATAAAACGACTGTAAAACAAGTCTAACTTAAAACGCCGTTAACATTTACGACCAATGAAAATACCGTACACAAAACATAACCATACTTCAATATTGTTCTAAGTACCCATAATCCATCACCGAAGCTATGAATACGTTACCCAATTCACGTACGCAGCAACAATTAACAGCGCCATTATTTAACATGCCAATTTCGTGTTTATTACGTAAGTAATATGGCGTATAATTGATTGCACACATCACTCTTGTTATCAGGAAAATCATGCGGTAACAAATAATTATGGAGGAAATTGTTCGCTGGATGGTCTTTAATTTAAATTTTGTGAGAAATATGACATAATTATTGAGATGGAGGAATATTTTGGAACCAAGAACTTTCGCTCGCTATTTTGATATCAAGACAATGATTATAGTCGGCTACTTACCGTATTTTAACTCAACTGTAAGGAAAGGGTTATGCTTTTCGCGCGTATCTTGTATGTATCATCAATAGCCAGTGTGTTAAAGGATGACCAACAGAACCTATTGCCGGCATTTTTGGAATCTTTGTCTGTTTGTCTGTTTATTTGTGCACGCATCAATTGAAATGTACGAAAACAATGTAAATAACGTTTATACATAAACATTGTGCATAACTTGAAGAATTACTTAGTTTTTGTTTCATAGCAATCGGTTCACTCTATCAAAAGTTAGATGAATTTAAAGTGTTCAAGAAGTAAAATTATCACAACACACGCAATTCAGATACTCGGACAGTTGAACTCGATATTCGATAGATGGTGTTGTGCTTTTGAAGTCATTTTCTGAATCACGGTGATAAGATTCTCCGCGAAGGATTGATGACAATAGAAAAAAAATTGGTAGGTAGGTAAGTAGGGTAGGCAGGAAGGTGAGTAGGGTAGGGTTGGCAGACAGATGACGAGAGCGAAGCCGCGGGCACAGCTAGTGTATGAATATAATATTATATGTTACCTCATATCCTTTAAACCACTAGAAGAAATCGATGGACTATCAGAAAGTTATACGACAAATATAATACCACTTACAGAACTAGATGATTCCGATTGATTTTGATGCTGATCAAATAAACCTAGATAGAAATCTTAAGAAAAGCCAAGTTTTTGACGGTCTCGCGTACTCAGGATTCTGTGCTACGGAATCTATCATATCAATAACATAATTGTGTTATTATATAGTATCATATAAGATGAAAAAGACAAGCCACATATAATTCGCTTCTCAACCAGTCGGGTTTTTTGATTTTATTAACTTTTTTTGTCAATTTATGAGGAACGCTCTTTGTGAGGTAAGTTTTAAGGTTGTAAGTCTTAAGGTAAGGTAAGTCTTAAGGTAAGTCTTAAGATGAAGAAGACAAGCCGCGGATGATGATGTCATTGCGTTGTTTAATTATCCTTTCGTATGTCACTAATTAGCGAAACAATAGAAAAAAAACTGGCTACATTCACATACAATAATTAGGTTACTAGGTCAAAACTTATTGTTTTCGACCTAATATAGGTTACTTCCGGTTGACCTAGAATTGTCAATTTTGGTTTAAAGCCAGGCACAAGTAAAGAGAAAATTCCGAAAAATAAAATTAAGGTAAATTTTGGTTCGTCTTGACTCAGGACCTTGATTTTTACAAAACTTATAGGGACTATAGACTGAGGTCAGATACTGAGGTATCTGGTATAAATTTCAACATGCTAGGTCCACCCGTTCCTGAGAAAATCGGTGGTGACACACGGACAGACGGACAAGAAAGTGATCTTATAAGGTTCCTTTTTCTACCTTTTGAAGTACGGAACCCTAACAATATATCCTGTCTTGGATTCACGTCCTATACATTACTGGCATAATGTAGACCACATTTTACCAGTAATGTTTAAGTATCGTGTAATAGTGGACAACTTCGCACAAGCCATTGAGTAATTCCAAACGTAAAAATCCAATACCACGGGAATCTAATCCAGGACCTCATGATAGTAGTTATTGTTGGTTTATTGCTCATGATTTACCTAATGGCTCTATGAGCTGTAGACCTCTGTCTGTCTTTTTGATATTTTTTGGCTGAAATTTAAAAAAAAGAACAAAAACCTGAATCGGCAAAAAAATCCATATAAATATCGATCTGCTCACAAAATTAAACGAGAATCTGTTGAGAAATGCGGCCTATAGAGGAGAACAGCCGGGTATACGATAGAATTTTAACCAAGCTGTAATGGAGACGCTTCGCGCTCGCTCGGTTAATTTTATCAAAATCTACGTAATGACATTCAAATTACAAAAATAGTAAGTAGGACACGTAAAATTCTGAAGTCCGGAACTCAATCACAGTATAATTAATTTCTAATCCTTCCACCTGAATGCCTTAATTGTTTTCACGTCTTCAAGTTTTCGAGTCTGTGAAGGATTTCTTAATAAAATTTGGGCCAAAGTAAAGCGTCTGTGTTAGAAGTCAGATTGATTTGACGTTCGAAATATTTGTAACAGAGGAAAACAAATATTAACACCACTTACAGAACAAGATGATTCCGATTGATTTTGATGGTGATCAAATTAACCTAGATAAAAATCTTTAGAAAAGCCAAGTTTATGACGGATTCGCGTACTCAGGATTATGTGCTACGGAATCTATCATATCAATGACATAATTTTATTATTCAAAATCCAAAATCATTATATTTATTAGGCCTACATGGGAATTTATAAAACGTCGACAAAAGGTGCACGGTTCGGGTTAGTCGTTTCCTATGGAGAAGAACCGGCACGAAACTCCATGGTTACTGTTTTAAAAAATTGGCTTGGTTTTACAATATTTCCATGTTACAGTATTAGTGCTTAGATATGGGGGTCAACGTAGGCCCGACAATAAGTCGTAAGAAACTAAAAAAAAAAGAATATATAAACGAGATAAAAAGTTAAAAAATGTTAACAAGCATCTAGAAATCTAGAAGGCCTACAATGTTCACACATTCACGAAAAAATCGGTAAAAGAATCTATACGAAGGTAATAAAAAAAAAAAGTATAACAAGACTAAATTTACCCAAAAAAGCCATAGTTTCTGCAACACAAGAGTGTTCAAGTGGGTATTACGGTTTTATAATATTGTTCCTACGATAGACAAACGAGACACGGACAGACAAGCTTAAAATAAAAAATGGCCAAGTGCGAGTCGAACTTGCTTACGAAGGGTTCCGTACCACTATCGCAAAAAAGGGCAAAAAAATCACGCTTATTGTATGGGCGCCCCACCTAAATATTTATTTTATTCTGTTTTTAGTATTTTTTGTTATAGCGGCAACAGTAATACATCATCTGTGAAAATTTCAACTGTCTAGCTATCACGGTTCTTGAGACACAGCCTGGTGACAGACGGACAGACCGACAGACAGACCGACGGACCGTGGAATCTTAGTAATAGGGTCCTGTTTTTACCCTTTGGGTACGGACCCTAAAAACAAATTATCAAAATTGTAAAAATGTTGGGATGATCCTGTGTTTAAAAATCGGCAAAAATAAAGCGCATCGCAGTTCACGAGCGTGGACTTGTGATGTCCCTTCTAGCTTAAAGTATACCAAGGCATGACGTCATTCTTCATTGACCGTTCAAGTGAAAGAAAAATTTAATAGAAATACGAGTACTATTGAAGAGCATCTTCATCAGAATTGAAATTTTTTTTTTCAGGAACCTACACTATCATACAAATCACATAACTGTCTAGTTTCCATTACGTAAGCACCTGTCAAGAAAGGAATCACGATACCTAATGGGGTAAAAAAGGGATAAAATTTGTTATCCACGGACATCACCCCAGGACAAGCTAGTACAGTAATGGTGCTTCGTTGCAATTTGTAAGACCCTTTGAATCATTACATTTTCGACATGGCTTGCTTGTATAGATAGAAACAGGTAATAAATAAGAACGTATTAGGAGTACTTTGACTTTGCTGAGGCATGGTTGTCGCGCTTGAGAATTCTGTTTTTCGTTATTTATTTTTCCTTTAAGTGAAATATCCATCAACTCAGCTTATATCTGAAACCAGAGGTGGCCATATCCTCACAAGAAAAGAAGAAGAAGAGCCTAATTGTTGTCAATTTATTTTTGTGTCCCCCAAGTGTCGCCATATTGAACCTGTGCGTCTCGCATCAAGCGGATTCCCGCAAACTTAACAAGGTGTCCAGGAGGCCTTGCAAGGAGCCATCTATTTCATCTATTCTATCTTATTTAGTAACTTTAAATCTCGGTGTAATCTAGATATCTGTTAAATAAATATCGGTCATTATACCTAACGATGGTCTAAAATCACAAGAAATAGTATAATATACGTAGTCGGAACATTCATAGTAGTATTCTGGTTTTCAGGGGGGTGACCATAAGCTCATAAGAGAGCAGTGGTGGCCCAGTGGTATTGGCTGCGACTTACAAGTTGTAGGTCGTGGGTTCGAACCCAGGCAGGTGCTTTACTTTGTGTAAATTATTTCATCTCTACTGCTCTCAAAAATGGTGCAGGAAAACATCGTGAGGAAACCGACATGTCCTAGAACCAAAATTCTAAGACATGTGACATTCACCAATCCGCGCAGGGCCCGCGTGGTGGATTACTGCCCATCCCTTCTCACAGCGAGGTGGCCTGTGTCCTAACAGTGGGAACATTAATAAGCTGATGATGTGTGATGTGTGTGTGATAAGCTCTTAGAGTAAGGTTATTTTGTGTGTGCGTTGCATGAGTGTGGTTTTGTATATTTTATAATATTGTAACTTCCATGAATGAGAAGCCGTACAGATTAGAGTAGGACATTTTCTTTCTTTTTGGCTGGCGTGAACGCTGTCCTTAACACTACAGAACCATTTCAATCACACCCCATGTACATTAATAACATTTCACAGAACTGTAAAATTATATATAAGGAGGAGTAGGATTAATTCAAAATACTGGACATATGTTTTTTCTTTTACGGTTAAGAATTTTTATTTTACAAAAGAATTACAATGGCATTCACTTACATGAGAAACTTACATATAACAATTTAAATTATTGTGAGCGTACTTACAGAACAACAAAAGTAACTCGGTATGTCGCCATAACCATGTCCGAGCAACGACATACCGTGTTTCCTAAATTGCGCTTTATTTCCATGCGTTTTGTTTGAAATTTGAATGGAATAGGAAGCCGCCCGACGCCATTTCTATGTGGCCCGCGCCTAGCACGGGCGGCTTCCTATTCCATTCAAATTTCAAACAAAACGCATGGAAATAAAGCTCAATTTAGGACACACGGTATGGCGTTGCTCGGACGTGATTATGACGTGCCATTTTGGCGCCCGCGCCTGATCAAATTGCACTTTATTTCCAAGCATTTTGTATGAAATTTGAATAGAATAGGAAGCCGCCCGTGCCATGTCCGCGCCCGACGCCATTTATATGTGGCCCGCGCCTAGCACGGGCGGCTTCCTATTCCATTCAAATTTCATACAAAAGGCATGGAAATAAAGCTCAATTTAGGGCACACGGTATGGCGTTGCTCGGACGTGATTATGACGTGCCATTTTGGCGCCCGCGCCTGATCAAATTGCACTTTATTTCCAAGCATTTTGTATGAAATTTGAATGGAATAGGAAGCCGCCCGTGCCATGTCCGCGCCCTACGCCATTTTTATATTATTTTTAATGGGTTTGCTCTTGATCCTAGTCTAGGTCATAATTGACAGAGACAGAGTCTACGATGGAGTGAGCTTACCCAGAAGAAGCCTGTTCACTCTAACTTTGAAGAGATTCGGGTTGAATGCGTTTGGAAACACAGACGCAGGTAGTGTAGGTATTTCTATGTAGCCTGCGCCTAAGGTATCCAAAATTTCAATTACTTAACAAAAAACAGGGCAAGCCAAAAATAAACGTTTTAAAAACAAAACACTTGCAAAATAAAATCAAAATTACATCCAAACGCAAAAAATGACGGAGATACAGTGCGTTGAAATTTCGTGTGATGTCACGTTTCAGTACACTTTTTACACAAAAGTGACATCACAAGCCTCCACTCCTATACTTTGATGCGATTTATCTTTGTCAATTTTGATTGATTGGATAAAACAAAAAATACGTGTTCAATATTTTTTGATAATTCTCTAACTGACGGACTAAATAGATTTTTTTTTTATCCAGGTCCTATTTATTTAAACTTTGTACGTACTGGCAACCCTACGCACAAATATATTTTCACGTTAGCAGGTAAAACGGATTGGGTAGCAAAATGAAGTGAGGTTTTGTGTTTCTAACATTTTATTACTCGAGTTTAGAGATGGGAACGAATTGCCATGGTAGTTCATTTTAATTTTGTTTTTTAGTAGCTTCTCTACGTAGTAAAGGAGTAGTTACGCGTTTACATTTGGGAGGAACTTTTAATTCTCTAATAAAATTTGGGTCTAAAATTACGCCAGTAGGTACTTTAGTTTAATACTTGAATATTGATATTAAGTCTCATAATTATGATGAAAGTTTGGGCAAAATTGCTATAATAAACTTCATGGTAGTTTTGTATAGTTTTCGCAAAATATTGCAATACTCGCTTTTCTCGAGGCTTCGTTCCTGTGGGCCGACATATCACACAGGTAACGTGAATTTTGCCGCGATTCGGATCAGTAGTTCCAAAGGTTATATTCTTCAAATGATGATTTTTTCTGAAGATTAGATCGCAGCTCTTCAGATTGAGGAAAGTGTGGGTGTTTCAGGGGTTGGTTCGTTAGAGACTGAATTGCGCCCTTTAAATCTAGTTTGAATAATATTAAAAAACCGGCCAAGTGCGAGTCGGACTCGCGCACGAAGGGTTCCGTACCATTATCGCAAAAAACGGCAAAAATATCACGTTTGTTGTATGGGAGCCCCACTTAAATATTTATTTTATAGCGGCAACAGAAATACATAATCTGTGAAAATTTCAACTGTCTAGCTATCACCGTTCATGAGACACAGCCTGGTGAGAGACGGACAGACAGACAGACAGACAGACGGATCTCGGAGTCTAAGTAATAGGGTTCCGTTTTTACCCTTTGGGTACGGAACCCTAAAAAGATAAATAATAATAATTAAAGTAAAACAAAATAATAATAAAAAAAGAAAAGTGAAGCTTTGTATGGATAGATGTGTGTGTGGATGTATGTTTGTTACTCAATCACGCCAGAACGGCTGAACGGATCTGGATGAAATTTGGCACAGATATAGATTATAGTCTTGAATAGCATAATACTCTTTATCCGGGTATAATGTTTCCTTGGGGTGATAAAACACTTCAACGTAAGTTTCTGTTGAAAACCAGCGTCAGGCAAATCCCATTTGTCTTGCATTTTGCAGAACTAGACATTTTTGGCCCAGCCGCGGGACAAATTATGTAAGTAATTGTTTTAAAATTAAGTTCCCTTTTATTTTTACCTACATTGTGTGTATCTGTGTGTGCCAAATAAACTAGTTTTCTTTCTCTCTTTCACTTTTCACATCGGCGAAGCTAGTTCATCATATTATTTCGGTGATAGTTACAAAATCAGATTCAGAAATGTAGAGATCCGCAAGAGAACCAGGGTTACCGACATAGCCCGAAGAATTGCCAAACTTAAGTGGCAGTGGGCAGGGCACATTGCTCGCAGAATGGATGGCAGATGGGGCAGAAAGGTTCTCGAGTGGCGACCGCGAACCGGAAGACGTTGCGTTGGAAGGCCTCCCACCAGGTGGACCGATGACCTGGTGAAGGTTGCGGGGATCCGCTGGTTGCGTGACGCACAGGACCGGTCAATGCGGCGACGCTTGGGGGAGGCCTATGTCCAGCAGTGGACGTCTTTCGGCTGATATGATGATGATGAGTTACAAAATATTAGATTTTTAGAAGGGAAATTATAAGTACTTGGGTGACCGAGCTCTGCTTGGGTGAAAATAAAGAAAACGACGTTTTCTATAAATGAAAGGTAGCTAGATCGATTTATCGCCCCCGACAACCCCTGCATACCAAATTTGATAAAAATCGATTGAGCCGTTTCCGAGATTCAGATTATATATATACAGGAATTGCTCTTTTAAAGGTATTAGATTAGATAGATAAGTCAGCTTTGCACTTAAATAGTTTATTCTGTAAGCTTGGCTGAACTAAGATATTTTCACATGGATGAATTCTTTGGCCTTTACAGATTACCTAAGATATTCTTGAGTACTTACACGAGTCTTGGTATCCAGTAGACTAATTATTTTCTGTGAACTGTTTTGTACTGAAATTCTAAGAAATGTTAGGCATATTTTAATTCCTTGGTGTTACTAGGCAAGTTTGGCTTTTAAACCTATTGCGGGTAGCAACTGCTGTAAGCATATATTTTATGTATTTACTGAATCATAATGAAATTGTTGATTTCTTCGAAAAGGACGGAGCATTATTTCTTAGTATTAGTTATTAGTACCTGGCGACAAAGCTCTGCTCGGGTGAAAATAGCGAGAACGACGATTTCTAAAAATTTAACCTAACTAGATCGATTTATCGCCTTGAAACTCCCCGCATACAAAATTTCATGAAAATCGTTGGAGCCATTTCCGAGATTCTGATTATAAATATATACAAGAATTGCTCGTTGAAAGATGTTAGATAGATGTTAGCGTAGAGAAACTAAGATGTATTAGTAAGTGAATGTTTCAGAGTAATATGATTACGAACAATCACCCCTTAGAACCCTTTATTTTGATACCCCACCCGATGGGTATGGAAGAAAAAAAAATTGTTACTCCACAATTATATGGCACCCAAAAGCCGCCATTTTTCAATTTTAATGTAGCCAGTGACACTCGCAAGGTTAAAATTGACGTAAGAAGCATCAAAATCGGCCAACGCGTTTGGTCTCTAGAACGCCACATAGGAACAATCATACATACATACATACATAGACTGATACACAAATTACCCTCCTTCAGCAGTCGGGTAATAATTGGCTTAGCCCGGGGTTTCGCTTCCGTGGCAACCCGCAGGAACCATGTATCTTTCGGAATAAAAAGTAGACCCTAGCCGGTATTCCAGATGCTCATGCTCATGCTCAACTCATACCAAACTGGAAATACAGTTGTGATTGGTATTGTTCAGTAGTCTTGTTTTTTTTTTGACATTCACGAGCTCAAGTCCAAGATCCTAGATGCCTTAAATATTACCGAACTCTTTTAATACAAAATCAGTGGCCAAACTCGAAAGTTGCGATTGGTTGGCAGTTAAGTGAGCAATTTTGAATTTGAGTTGAGCATGAGCATCCGGAATACGGGCCTAGAGACTAAACTAAGGTGTAGCTTTCAACAGTGATGAAATTTGCACCAAAATCAGTTATTTTTACAAACAATATTACGTTTTTACAACATTAGTTTAGATTTTAATTAATCGGTCAGGTTCATTCTTAGAAACGTCCAATGTCGGAAGGGTACATCGTTGTCTGTGTAAATATTTTCAAATAAGGTTTTCTTTAATGAACTGACATAATTTTATAATTAGGCTACAAAATCGCCCCAGTTACACAAATCTCACGGCCCGAAAACAAAAAAATACACCTATACAAAGTTTTTTTGGCGCTAACTTATTACGTCACGTCCGTACTTAAAACGGGCTATTACTCCAAGTGAGAAGTCTTTAAAATTTAATTTTCAAAATGTTTACTGTGAAATAATTTTATTACCGCAGACGGCAGCTTTGGGTGATTATAATGATAAATGTTTTACAAAGGCGGCCTGCTTTCTCAAAGTAACAATTTTTGAATGAATAAGTCCTGAAACGCTTCGTTTGCACGACAAAATTATTTATGCTCTCTTAACAATAGACGGACTAATTCTTAGAACTGGTACTTTAATTTTGTCCCGATGTGTACGAAATTTAGATGTGAATCGCAAAAAGTAATAGAGTCGTCCGCTTAACGCAGTGGCAGTGCACCGGAATTTGTGCAAATTTGTAGAAATGGCAAAATGTGTGCTGTCTAACTGAACAGACAGCTGTGCTGCTGGGGAGTTTGTTGCGCCACTTCTTCTTCCCAGCAAAAGCACTAGGAAGTGGTGAAGGGCGGGCGTTTTTGGAGGACTGTCTTATGTAATTTTGACGTTCGGAAAGTGCTGATTTTCTGCCTAGTTTGAATAAATGACTTTTGAATTTTGTGAAAATATGTACCGGCACGTTTATCCATAGACGGACTTATTCTTGGAGCTGCTACTTTAATTTTGTTCCGATGTGTAGAACATTCAGTTTTTAATCGCAAAAACTAATAGGGTTGTCTGCTCAACGCAGTGACATGAGTGTACTGGAATGTGTGCAAATTAATAGGAATGACAAAATGCGTGAAAATATGTAGGTACCTATGCTATTTTATCTATCAACGGACTTAGATCTGCTACTTGAATTTTGTCCCGATGTGTACGAAATTTAGTTATAAATCGCAAAAAATAATAAGATCTTTTGTTTAACGCGGTGACATGAGCGCACCGGAATGTGTGTCAATTGACAGAGATGACTAAATGTCGAGCGAATGGTCGGTAGGTAGGAAGATCCGGCAATTGAATGTGTGTTTAATTGCAGTTGTCAATTATTATCTTCTTCTCCTGATCTGGTAATACATATTACTATCAGACTTATTATTTAGAGAATCACTAAGGTATCAAATCATTATCCTTAATTGATAGTTGAGTTTTAATATCTTAAAATCAAGGCTTGGTCTGTTTTTTTAAATCTAATTTAATATTTATTTCGCCGAAAAAAATGTTAAAATTTTCCATCAAACATATTGATCTATACATATAAAAAGCTTTGTACTGAATGACTGTCTGATGGATCAACGCACAGCCTAAACCGCTGATCGTAGAGACCTGAAACTTGGAGAGTGTGTTCTTTGTATGACGTAGGCATCTGATAAGAAAGGATTTACCGAAATTCTACTCGTAAGGGTGTGAAAACAGACGGCAAAGTTTGTATGAAAAATCTAATTCCTTTGGCTAATATTCTTGAAACTTTGCACAAATAGTAATTGGTAAATAGACTAAGTAAATGGTAAAGATTGAGATTATTAGTTTGAAACTACCCCCTCAATTCAATTTAGTTGGTGTTGAAGTTTGTATGGCAGAATCTTATTTCATGGGTTACTAAACTTGAAACAATATACCCCATGGATTTGATCCGCGATACTTATAGTAAGTTTGTACGGGACTATCTTCAGATTGATTGACAACTATTTATTTTCTAGACTGTTTTTGGGCATTGTTCTTTGCCTCCTGAAAATTAATATAAATTAAGAATCGAAGAAATTAGCAAATGGACATGGACTTGAAATGGGTTTAAACTTCAAACCCGATAAAAAATCAAAATTATAACCCTTTTGATTAGCCATCAATAAACATGGGTTTGTACCGGGTTGATAGGCTATCTCTAGTCATTATACATAGCATTAGTAAGTAAATGATATATCGATATCCATAACAGCTTCGACTATACTTAATGTACATTTTAGGGTTCCGTAACCGAAGGGTCCAAACGGAACCTATTGCTGTCACTCCCGTGTCCGTCTGTCTATCCATCGTCTGTCACAAAATTTTGTTCCGCAGAATTTTTAACTGCCTATTGACTTATGAACTTGAAATTTGGTGGTAATGTTTATTATCTATATCTATACTAATATTATAAAGATGAAAGACTTTTTGTTTGTTCGTTTGTTTGTACCGAATAGGCTCCGAAACTATTGGACCGATTTGAAAAATTCTTTCACCAATAGTAAGCTACATTATTCCTGAGTGACATAGGCTATTTTTTAATTCCGAAAATGGGTCCTGTGGGGTGATGGCGAAGCACGGGAGCGAAGCCGCGGGCAACAGCTAGTTACGTATATTTTACTAACAAATACCAATATATTTTACACTTGCTTCTAACTACGGCTTCGCCCGCGGGCATACAAACTATCCTATGACCTTCCCAGGATCAAACTATCACCATGCCAAATTTCATCTAAATCAGTTCAGTAGATCCAGAGATTAACCCCTACAACCTCACAAACTCACAAACTTTACCTCTTTATAATATTAAGTATAGATTTAGTACGTAACCCTAAATGCGCGAAGTCCGACACGCACTTAGCCGGATTTTTTTTCTCTCCCCAATACCTTCGCGAACGGTTTCAGTACCTCGTCCCGAGGGGCAAATCTTGTCGCATGGCCACTTCGCTTCTCCTTCGTACTTCGCATTACACTTCCAACCGTTATGATGGCTCCTTCTCTGTTACTGCAATGCATCCCTGGAACTCGCCCACACATTCCCTACGCCCATCTATTGATGTCTTCAAGAGGAAAATTAAAAAACATTTCCTTTTATCGCAATGTTAGTGTATTTATGTACGTATATACATATTTATGATTTATTTATATGATTATAATTATGTTATTTTAAAATTGTACACTGGATCGTACCCTCTTTTGTCATCATTCTATGTTACTCTCTAAGGGGTTTAATGGGGTAATAGGGTTTAATGTAAGGAAAATCAACACTGAGTTAGGCTCGCCTTTGCACATGTACTTTATTATCAAATCATCATCATCGGCCTTTTAATGTTCCCGCTGCTGGGACACAGGCATCCTCTCTGTGAGAGAGTTAATGGGCATTAATCCACTACGCGGGCCCAGTGCGGATTGGTGAATGTCACATGCGTGTGTTAGAATCATGAATGGAACTCTATATAAAAGTATTGATATCTACCAAGATAGCAAGCTTTGAATGTAAAGATGGTTGTTGGTTATTTACTGTGTATCAGAGTTCCAATGTATATGGTGTGTAAGGGAAGGGTTTTATGAATAAAAGCACAGAAAGACAAGACCAGGTATTTATTTAAATAAGGCTTGTCAATTAATTCATATTTAGAAGGCTCATCGAGCTTACTGCCCGTTCGCTATACCTAGTTGTCGTGGGGAAGAAGAGCAACAAACCCCACGGAAGCTCTTTAATAGTATTTATCGATATCTTTAACAATCACAAAGTGTTTACAATATTATAGAATCAAAATAACATGGATAAGGCAAAGGACATAATACTATCCCTTAAATCAATATAACATATTAGGAATAAAGACCATAATATGATATAGATACAGTTTCAACACAACCATTAGCAATAATAAAGTTATAATATCAAATAACTTGCGTTAGCCTTGTGTAATCGATCTTACACCAATTATTAATGATAAAGGAAATATAATAATATATCTGGCCTGTACTGGCTTGTAGTTCACAGAAAAGTAAATCAGCTTATCCATTACACAATATTTTATAATCTCGGGTCTATCAGTGTCTAAATACGTCCAATATGAGAAAATGGCGCGGTATCCCGCCATTTTCTATATTGCTTTAAATAATCTCACAATTAGGTGAACAATAATAAACTATCATGTAATGAATCCATTTTAAAACGTAACAAGACAATTAAGGAATTTAATAACACCTCTTTAGTCATTCTTAATCAAAATGCGAAAGAATATTGATACTAACAGACAGTATTGTACTAATTGTTTCAAAGGACTTATAATACTATTATAGCAATATAAAATCCAGGACACATCACAATAATCATTACAAATTAAGTAATAATTTATAGTAATAACATCAATGTGGCTTAATACAAGTTTAAGAGTTATTTTCTGTACACAACAATACTTTACTTAGGTGGGTACTCTTTTACAGTTGTAGGTAGTTGACAACACAATAATAATTTAGGTCGGTACTTAAACATTTGTCGGTAGGCGCTTAATGAATATGACAGGTATGTATTATATAGCAAACCATTGTCACTTGAAAAATAAAAATTCATGATTTAATGACGTCACACATACTTCAAATTCTAACACGTGCTTTTTTTTTCGTTTCCTCACGATGTTTTCCTTCACCGTTATGGGAGCAGTGGTGATGAAATAATTTACACGAAGTAAAGCGCCTGCTTGGGTTCGAACTCATGACCTACGAGACGTAAGTCAGGGCCGTTACCACTGGGCCACCACTGCTCATTATTATCACAATGTATTTAGTATTGCTTTCATCATCATCATCATTTCAGCCGAAAGACGTCCACTGCTGGACATAGGCCTCCCCCAGGCGTCGCCACATTGACCGATCCCGTGCATCTCGCATCCAGCGCCTTCCCGCAACCTTAACCAGGTCATCGGTCCACCTAGTGTTAGGCCTTCCAACGTATCGTCTTCCGGTTCGCGGTCACCATTCCAGAACTTTTCGGCCCCATCAGCCATCCGTTCTGCGAGCAATGTGCCCGGCCCACTGCCACTTAAGTTTCGCAATTCTTCGGGCTATGTACCGACATAGCCCGAAGAGAACCAGGGTTACCGAACCCTGGTTCTCTTGCGGATCTCCACATTTCTGTTTCGATCACGCAAGGAAACTCCGAGCATAGCCCTCTCCATTGCCCTTTGAGTGACTGTAAGCTTCCTGATAAGGCCCATTGTAAGCGACCACGTCTCAGAGCTTGTAGTATTGCTTTGGTGTACAATAAATAATTAAGAATTAAAGACAGTTTTGCTCGTGTTTTTCTGCAGGTTGCTCTTCTTTCGTAGTTCTTTCGACCCGCCGTTTAGCCAGAGTAAACTAAAATCTTCATCTTGCTCTATGTTTTTTCTTTCGACTCGGCTGGGTCCGAAACTTTCTGGATTATCTGGATTTTAAAAATATATAGATAAACAGGGTGACTTTATTTTGTATTCGAGTTGGTCTATAAAGAAGTCGGTTAAATATTGAACTATGTACCTGCCGCCCGCGTGAAATGAGTGCTTCTATTCCGTGTGTGGTATTTTGAAGTATAAGCTATTGTTCGGTTTTATATTATTCGATTATTGAGACTGTTTTTGTGATCAAGAATATTATTCCATCTAATTTGTATTCGACTATTTATCGCATTCAACTAATTGTGCTGAAAATTCCGAAACAATTGAATTTGTGCTAGTCTATGGTAAAATTGTCAACGTCCCTGTTTCCGTCGGCATTGGTTGAGATCGGACCAGATCGGACACATGTCTTTTGCGATAATATTAGTAACAACAAGTTTACTGGAGTCTATTCTAACTGGAGTCTAGTCTATGTTTTGAAAACGCTTTTATTAAATTGAGAAATTGTAATTGGGGTCAAGATATAATTACTGCTATTTTATACCGGAGTGAGCTATTTTATTAGGATTCCGTACCCAAAGGGTAAAAACGGGACCCTATTACTAAGACTCCACGATCCTTCTGTCTGTCTGTCTGTCACCAGGCTGTATCTCATGATCCGTGATAGCTAGACAGTTGAAACTTTCACAGATTATGTATTTCTGTTGCCACTATAACAACAAATACTAAAAACAGAATAAAATAAAAATTTAAGTGGGTCTCCCATACATCAAACGTTTTTTTTGCGATAATGGTACGGAACCCTTCGTGCGCGAGTCCGACTCGCACTTGGCCGGTTTTTACACTATATAACTGTGATGTTTTATCCAAAGACCAGTCGTTTTTGCGTGCAAGAGTAACAAACATCCATTCGTTCTTACAAAATTTCTCATTTATAATATTATAAGATAAAAAAGCTGTGTCTGCAGACATAAAAATGATTTTCGATTTATTTTGACAATGGATTCAAATTTTTTTCTTAGCTGCAAGTCAAATGGGTACTTATTCATGTAGTACCTAGCTAAGCTCAGCTGTGAATTTCGGTTATCTTCTGACTATAACTGATTCGCAATTGATTTTCTAACAAATGTTTTCTTTATCTCGTCCTAGAGGCGAGTTTTTTATGATACGATATTTTTTTCCCTGCCGGAGTCTGTGTTTCCAGATAGCTACAACCTCGGGGTCTTTAAGTCAAGAGTGAATAGGTTTCTTCTAGGCAAGCGTGTTACACCGTCGACCACATCATCGCTTACCATCAAGTGAGATAGTGGTCAAGCGCAAGCCTATCTATAATAAAAAAATATTCTGGATAATTCCAGCTGTACATCATACTAAAGGTGATTTCTTGG
Source organism: Orthosia incerta (assembly GCA_948252205.1). NCBI lineage: Eukaryota > Metazoa > Arthropoda > Insecta > Lepidoptera > Noctuidae > Orthosia > Orthosia incerta. The sequence continues at coordinate 4,295,448 of OX411752.1, forward strand.
CAGAAGAAGAGGACCTTTGATTTTTGGTGGTACTCTATCCATATAAATGCAGCAAAATAGTTCTTAGCCATTATTCATAGATGGCCGAAGGAACCATTAGGATTGGAGATGGTGAACTGGCTACCGCGTTCGGATACCCACAAGGTGAACTAATGATCTGATGAGGGCCACAGGAATCCGCTGTATGCGAGAAACATAGGCTTTGAGGGAGACTAAAATGGTATTTTGGCTTGAATATTAATGATTATTATTATAAACTAGCTGTGCCCGCGGTTTCGCTCCCGTCATCTGTCTGCCAACCCTACCCTACTTACCTTCCTGCCTACTTGCCTACAAAACAGTTTTTTTTCTATAGTCATCATTATTTCGCGAAGAATTTTAACATCGCCATTCAGAAAATGACTTCAAATGCACAACGCCATCTATCGAATCGAGTTCAACTGACCGAGTATCTGAATTTCGTGTGTTGTGATAATTATACATCTTGAACACTTTAAATTCATCTAACTTTTGATAGAGTGAACCGATTGCGATGAAACAAAAACTAAGTAATTCTTCAAGTTGCACAATTTTTATGTATATAAGTTATTTACATTGGTTTAGTACATTTCTTTATTATCATCATTACACATAGTATTGATGATATTCAAATTCTTCCATCACTATTACGTATTTCAGAAATTAACCTTCAGTTTGCTCGCCTAACTTACAAGTTACAACTAAGTTCCACTCTACCTGTTGTACTGTGGTGATCTTCAACTTTGTAATAGTATTTACAATTAGTGTTACAAACGCTTGAAGTTGAGCTTCGTCCGTGTTGATACCGCCGCCCGTTAGGTTTAGTTAGAGGACAGTCATGCAAGTTGTGGTCGGTTCGTTTGGAGTTAGCTTTAGTCTGGAAGTTTTTATTCGTTATTTTTGGAGTAGTCGTAAAAAACCGGCCAAGTGCGAGTCGGACTCGCGCATCAAGGGTTTTGTACCATTATTGCAACGGCAAAAATATCACGTTTGTTGTATGGGAGCCCCACTTAAATATTTATTTTATTCTGTTTTTAGTATTTGTTGTTATAGCAAGTGGCAACAGAAATACATCATCTTTAAAAATTTCAACTGCCTAGCTATCACTGTTTTTGAGATACAAACTGGTGACAGACGGACAGACAGACGGACCTCGGAGTCTTAGTAATAGAGTCCCGTTTTTACCCTTTAGGTACGGAACCCTAAAAAGTGAAATTATAAATTATGTTTCTTAATGTGTACAAACACAAGTTAAACGTTTTTAATTTTGTTTGTTAGCTTTTTCAGGATAAAGATTTACTTGAGTATTAAATTTCTGGTGAATGGATAAAATATCTTATCTGCAAGGTCCTCCTCGTAGTTAAGTATCTTAGTAAACATTATAATTATTAATATTCACAATTGTACAGTCCGTGCCATCTTCCGTGTTGATTCTGTCAAGAATTTGAGATTGTTACAAAAACATTAGGTGCGCACAGAGCTTGGTTATTTAAGGTAGTGAGGTAAATCATTGACTGTTTATAGATGCTTACCAAATTCGATTTCCATTACAGTTAACTGCTCAAAGTTTGGTTCAATAATAAATTATTATTTATATTAATTAATATTAAATTATTATAACGAAGCAGTGACTGCCTTGGTGGGCCAAGTCTTCTTCTTCTCCTGCCGATATCTGGAAGTTCCTCTGAACCCTCGGGATCGGTAGGCCTCATCATGTGGATTTTCTCAAGATGATTGGCCTGGATGAAATCAACTGTCACTTCACAACCACTTGCCATTTGGCATCTCAAATGTTGTCTCAGACAGTCGATTCCATTTCCAAGCTACCCGGTCCTATCATAGAACCATTCCGATTTTCTCCGGCTACAGAGGATATATTAAAAAAGATAATCCTATCTATTAAATCCAAGGCCATGATGACATCAGTCTTCATATGACAGAATACAAGAAAGGTTAAAAAACTAAAAAAAAAGGTTGTTAGGTAGGGTAGGGTAGGAGGTACGTATGGTAGGGTAAGTAGGTTAGGATAGGTAGGGTACGGTAGGTAGAGTAGGGTAGGTAGGGTAGTGTGGAGGTAGGTACCAGGACGTGTTGAATGAAACAGCTTCTTATGAATTTTATTATTTCGACACCCTACTATTTATACATATTTACAAAATCGTTTTCTACCTTCTACCCACAATAAAATTGACGAAGTACCCACCGTTGAACATAATCAGTTAAACAGCGCTGACCTCACTACATAAAAAATAGTTGCGATCAGCCCGCCGCTCAGTGTTCCCAAAGCGATTGTCGCAGGAGCACGTCGTGTTGACTCCCATAGTAGGATAGGTAGCTATTTATTTATTTATTTATTTTTTATTTATTTATTTATTGGCCTATCTACAATTGTTACACTAATAATAAACTTATAATACAAGCAATAATATGAACTAAGTGTACAATATAATGCGATAGACACAGCATGCAAAACAAAATTATAATAGAAAGTTACAATAATAGTGCAGAAATAACACTCGTAAACAGTGAGGTCTATTCAGAAATTTATACAGCGAAATAAATTTTATGTAGGTAGTTACAAAACAAAAAAAAAACAGTATTGTGATTATTTATTTTTGGTAGACTTGACGCTTGAGTTTTTGAAGTGACGTGCAAATATCAATTCGTTCATCGTAATTATTAAGAAGCCTGCAAAGTCTGGGAATGGGGGAATTGGATCCCGATACAGTTTTTCGGAATGGGGGACGTAGGAGTTTGATAGGGTGACGCGGATAGTTATAGGGTAGTTTGATATTAGAGCTATGAAGCAAGTTGCCGGGAGCGAAGCCACGGGCACAGCTAATAATTTATAGAAAACTTTAATAAAATAATACAAGTGCAACATTTGCATCCCACCCAAACAGCGCTACAGCATCAAAATAGTTTGTGTAAACCTCGCTTAAGCACATAAATACACAGACTCTTAACATTTTCCATTTAATTTATTGCACCAGAACTTTCCCTTGACATCGCTATGGACATTAAACTGTGGGTGGTCCAAAATAATAAGTTTGGTCTTTTAGTTTCTGGCCTGGGGGTAACTCAGTGAAAATGACACTTAAACTTGGGTTTACTTTTTATGTTTTGTTTAATACAAACTTCAAAAAAGTTAAATAAAAAAACCCGAATACTTAAGAAGCGAACAAAAAAGAATTTAGAAAAAAATAATAACTAAAAAGTTATAAATATAATCAAAAACCGACTGCTTAAGAAGCGAACTAAGAAGATGTTAACAAGAAGACAATCATACTGTGCAGTCGGAGGATACATATTTGCGAGCTTGCTGACCAAAACCAGATGTATCCTCTGACTGCACAGCTTGATTGTCTTCTTGTTATTTTTTTTCTTATTTGGTACATTTAAACATTTAAGTGTTACATATTTTTGAAATCATTTTTTGAACGCTTTATTTTGGTATCCCACACGATGGACTTGGACGAACAATATAATATAACACAAAATGGTGCACAAAATTCGCCATTTTCTATTTTCCAATTTTATTGTAGCCAGTGACACTCGCAAGGTTAAGACAAAACGCGTTTAGTCTCTAGAACTCCACATAGGAACAAACATATATAGACTGATAAACACATTACCTTCCTTCGGCAGTCGGGTAAAAATACTAAACATAATGTAACTACTACTACTTACTATTTTGAGCTTAAATGACGATTTATGGGTGCATCGATCTGCCTAAAATTTTCTATATATGTTGCGTTTGGGTTCCAGTATAAAAGGATGCATCTGTATACCAGAATCAAGTACATTGTATTATATTATATTATATTATATTATATTATATTATATTATATTATATTATATTATATTATATTATATTATATTATATTATATTATATTATATTATATTATATTATATTATATTATATTATATTATATTATATTATATTATATTATATTATATTATATTATATTATATTATATTATATTATATTATATTATATTATATTATATTATATTATATTATATTATATTATATTATATTATATTATATTATATTATATTATATTATATTATATTATATTATATTATATTATATTATATTATATTATATTATATTATATTATATTATATTATATTAGATTATATTATATTATATTATATTAGATTATATTATATTATATTATATTATATTATATTATATTATATTATATTCCATTCTACCAGTATTTTACATAGACACAACCGAGTTGGGATGGCTGGGCTCATCCTCATAGTTTTGGATAAATGATATTATCATAATATCATATTATTGTTCCTTTCCTACTGTAGGAAAAACATTTTAACAAAAAAATTAAACCTACTACCAAAACAAATCACTACAAACCGAAAATTAACTATCTCTTCAGAAGTCGGTGTCTTTGGTAGGTACCTATTTTTTTTTCGTTTTGTCACACCCTTCTGAAAAGAAAACTATTTTCGCTTCAATGCGAAAATAATTGTTTTGTTTTTTAAGGCTAACTCAAAAACTACACGTCAGATCTTTATCAAATTGAAATGGGACTACATGAAAAGCACGAGCTTTAAAAAAAAAAAAACAAAACGGGTTCACCTTATAAAACAGTTTTGAGTCAACACACATAAAACAAATACAGTGAAATTTAGAAGCTCCGCCCTTTTTAGTCGCGTAAAAAAGGCCACTTCTCATATAGAGAAGGCTCGAGCAATAGTCACCACCCTTGTTTAATGTAGATTGGTGATTACAGACAGAGAGATAGATAACAAATGTCCAGTTTTCCTCACGGTGTTTTCTTTCAACATTATCAAAAACAAAACTGAAATAATGATCTTTATTCAGTTACAGTAATTAATACTAATTTTCATTTTGTAAGTGCGATCCGTTAATCAAATTACCATCATCATTAAACTTCTCACCAATACCAACTAAATGTCAGTATTAAAATATTAAGATCATCATTCACGGTCATCAAATTATAATTCAAGAACTAAGCCAATAAATTTTACGACTCCTCATTAATACTTAATTCCAATTTCGTATTGCAGTCAAAACCGTTTTAAAATTACCATATAACACTTAGTAGAATTAAATGTGTCTACAAAATTCAATTTAGATGTATTTTACAGTCGTCTTAAATTCTGAGGGATGATAAAAGATCCCCTTACAATTATTTTTAAGGAGGCTTTTTGCCGTAATTACGGTCGTTCTCCTACTGTTTTCCGGAGAATATCTTTTTGGTGTTCTTAATCTTTTTTTACCCCGTTTTATCTTCTCAAGTAATCTGTGTCATTTATCTTTGTGAAAGATAAAAATACAGAATTAATTGGTTAATATATTAAATTAATCGGTTTTGAAATCGGATGTCTTATTTTGTTATCCTGTATTAATGTTGTTAAAAAAAATATACGTCCTGTTCTTTTGGATTTGGATTCAAAAGGTAACGTTTTTAAATCCGCTGTTATTTTGTACCCTCTTTATCATCATTGGTGGCCTTGTTCTACCAACCGCTGAGCATCTATTGCATCTCCTTCTTAATGTGCCATACTTCTCTGATCTGTGCGAGTCTCAACTAGATCTTATTCATGATCTTCAAACTTAAATACAATAAATTTTAGTTCTAAAAACTAAAACTACGCTTTAATGTTAAATTGAACTAAAAAAGTCGCTAATCCTGGAGATCCTGGCGGGCGAGCATGGCCTACTGTGACAGGCTTGAGTCACACATTTTTATCACAAAAATGCGTGATTCCAGCCCATCACAGAGGCCATGCTCGCCCGGCTGGTAAGGTTAATGGAATAAACTATTGAAATTATTGCATTGTCATCGGTCCTTGATAAGTGTGCAAAGTTTCAAATCGATCCGACGTTTTGAAAGGGGTGAAAATCACGTTCAAAGATTCCGTTACATTGATACATACATACCACGCTAATAAAAGCGTGTTTAAAACACACAAAATAGAAACCTATACCGCACGAGAAACAACCCCACGACCCACAGAACATCAGCCAATTACTCACCCACAACTCCAACAAAACTTTTAACAGAAAATCGTTCAAATATTTTTGGTTCAACCAGTTTTCCCTAAGTCAGCTAATCAGACTTAAAAGTAAGAACAAACAAGGTTTCATGACATTATTCATCCAAGTTGAAGAAGCAATCTTTTGTTTTGACTTTTAGCCTTGCCGTAATTGCTTCGAGTTGCTTGTAGACTTGTAGACTAAAATAAGATAAAAAAATTATCATGAAAAAACAACATTACAATATCGTATTTGTGAATATACATAATGCTAGATATTTTTTGTGGTATTGATTCTTTTTTTTAACAGGCTTCTAAATAGCCACCATTAAGTTATTTCTGGGTTAATTATAAAATCAACTGAACAATTGGTTTTTAACACGTTTAAGATGATGGACAGGCATCCTTATTTTAGCTACGTCATTTCTAATCACCGACTTATGCACATGACACCCAACCAAATGCGCTTTGTATGACCCAAAAGTGTTTTTAGGGTTTCGTGGGAAAAACGGAGCCCTTTCACTTTGTTGTCCGTCTGTTTGTTCATCTGTCTGTCAAGAACCTTAACTCCGGGAACGCGTTGAGCTATCGAGTTCAAATTTATATCCTATACTCAAGTTTGCAACCCCTTGCGGCTGTGAAAAAATGAAACTTCTAGATCAACGCAATCAAGAGATACAGCCGTTAAGAGTACACTAGTCGACGGCACGAACTATTTTGTGCGCGGGGTTAAAATGCATTTTATATCAACCGACAACACGTGCGGAAGAGATAAATGCTGTGATGAGCAGTAGGACGCTAGTTCGCGTACGAATACACACTTTTGCAAATTTGTAGCGAAATGGATAATAAATTAGGACGAAACCGAGCGCCCGAAATTTTATAAACAGACCTTTGGGAGTCTGGATATCATGAAAAAACTACTAAATATCTGTTCAAAATAAAATTATTTGCATGGTTTAACTACTAATCTATCTCTGGCCGTTTTGCAATTTTCCGTCTTCTTATGGTATTTATTTGCGTCCAAAAATGCGTTAAAATTAGTGTCGAAATGTGGAACTTTCGACGCTCATAACTTTCAAATGTTTACTTTTTTTGCTTCCATACAGGACTAGATAATCATGAGACAAATTAATATCACTTTTTATTTTGAACGTACATCGTCAAACAGTGGAATAATCCCCAGACTACGTTTGTATGGAAGAATTTTCGACTAGTGTAACCTTAATGACGCATATTTTACGCTCGCAAGGGAATCAAAATCCACAGAGTACGTCCCGTTGACCTCGAATTATGAAAGGCAAGAAGCAATGTTTTATAGCACAAGTAAAGAAAAAAACTTATTGGCAGATGGTAAACAGACCGCGACTTATGGCGATGTATGGGGACTACAGTCACTACAGTTAATTTAGTCCCTCTATACTGTTTATCTTATCTGTACAGCAATGTTCGGTGCCCTCATAGTTTATGAACTTCCGTAATGATATTTAATTATTTTGTTGAATGTTAGCTGTTTGTACGAAAACCTCAGTGCGCGAGTCCTACTCGCTATTGGCCAGTTTTTCTTTCTTTTATTTCTTTCTAAGTAACCTATTCACTCTTGACTTAAAGACCCCTAGATTGTAGCTATCGGGAAACATAGACTCCGGCAGGGAAATCCACTCCTTAGCTGTACGCATGATAAAAGTACTATCAAAACGTTAAGTGCGTACGGGTGGGATGTCCACCATGTACCGATGGCGCATCACCGTATGTCTGGTAGTCCGATGATGAAACGGGCTGGGCGGAATTAGATCATGCAATTCCATCGCACACTTCCCGAAATGTAATCGATAAAAAACCGATAAGCTGGCAACTCGGCGACGATGTTCAAGGCTCTAGAGCTTTGACTTAACCAGTACCTCATCCCCGATGAGCCTCTTGGCCCGCTTTTCGATCGACTCTAATGCATCAAGTTGGTATTTGGCATATCCGTCCCAGAGATGAGAACAGTACTCCATGCATGATCGAACTTGCGCTTGGTACAAGCTGAGCAGCTGTTCTGGCGTGAAGTACCTTCACACCTTTGCAAGGATCTCCAGCTTTTTGGCAGCCAGCTGAGCCTTTGCCTCAATGTATGGGACAAAATTGAGAGTCGATGTCAACGTAACGCCAAGAAGCTCAAGATGGTTAGTTATTGGCACGGTCACGTCACGGAAAGTTGGAGCCGGATGGAATTGGCTCTTTTTAGCGTAATAAAGACACGCCTGGATTTTAGCAGCATTAAACCTGACCAGATTATTACCTATTTAATCCAGTCACTTATTCAACAACCCTACAGGAAGGTGCTATTATAAAACGTAAGATCTAAAACGACAGAATTCATCGCAAACTTATGTTAAAACTTCGTCTTCTATCTAATAAACTATACATCAAAAACCCCAGTGACATAATTCTTAGAGCGGAAACTAATAAAATGTTAGCGTGGCAAGCTTCGAATAACTGACAACATTATGCAATGCAACATGCATTCATTTTGCACTTCGCAAATACACGCGAGGCATACAAGTTGACACTACCGCACTAGTGAGAGATAATATTTAGTGAGTGTTCAAAACACTTGCATTGTTTTGTATTTACCCATTCATTGCGTAAACCCATTTTGGAAGCAATGCAGAATTACAGGGTGATTGTGTAATATTTACTAAGGCCACCATTTCACGATGCTGAGCCGTTCTCGAGATGCTTGTTGTGGAACTTAGCAGTCCCATTACGTCACACTTTCAACCACAATCAGATGGATTTAAAAAGAAATTCCAAATTTACCATACTGTGAAAGTTTCGTCAGCTCAGCAACGCTTTGCGAGTATAATTTTGGCAGTACTGATGGGGTTAGGACTGATGCGCTTTTAAGATTTTTTCGCTTATGATTATTAAAACATTGGTCTTCAATGTTTCACTTTCCAAATGCCACGAGCAGCCTGAAGAAAAAAAGATTATGAAAGCCTGATTTGCATTTTCTGCTTTAACCTGTCTTTGACTGTCAATAAGTTCCTGGGTGTTTCACAGGTTTTAGGAACGACCTCACTGGATTTGTGAATATTGAGAAGCCACGGCATTTCATTCCAGATGCTCTATATAAGTGGCCTTCGACGTCAGCGAAGGTGATAGTCGAAATGTCAAAATGTAGTTGATCTCGTGACTTTTCGATCGCTTGTCAATCCCATACAATTTTGAGTTTTTGACAAACGCTGTCGCCACGCTTTCGATTATAGAATGTCACTTGTCTAGGGTCTTAGGACACGAATCAATCTGCCTAGCATTTGCCCAAGGTCGGCTTCCAGTTAGAACTGGATGCAGCTGAGTATCAGTTTTTTACATGAAGCAACTGCCTGTCTGACTTGTAAGCCTTGGCACGATCGAAATGACTGTCAAAGATTCACAAAAAAATATAGGCAGGACTTAAGATTTCTGTGGGCAGGACCAATAGCTTAACGTTCTTTCTGAGGTACGGAGGAATACACAATAGAACCCAATGATAAATAATATCGACGATTCCGTCTTCTACTTTATTATCCTTCTACCTCTAGCATAAATAAGCTGTCTTTAATTGAGTGTGTATTGTATGATAATGTTAAGGTGTACTAATTGTTTGTAAAGTTTTATCATACTGTAACACTCGTTGAGGATCACCAACGAGTAAATGAATAAATAAACCAACTGACTCTCAAAAATAAGGACATCTTTTGTACAGTCGGTAATAGCTGTTACCTGACCCACCCTTCCGTTACCCGACCGACAAAAAGATAGAAAAGCTATTACCGATTGTACTTTCATAATTTTCCGTAACAGCCAACAACAGTCAATTAAAGGAGGTTCTGCATTGCGTTAGAATCATGGCTAATATAGCCAGCCTAGCTCTACGCTCCGATCAAAAGTATAGAAGCTGCGTGGAAGCTACACAAGCTTCACGGAGCGACCTCAGTTTGCCTTTGTGGATGTTGAGAAACCATGACCTCGCATTCCAGAATGATATGGGCAGGTGATCCCTCAACGCTTAAACAGCCTCTGCAGAGTGCGCTGCCTAATATTAAATTGAGAGAAACACAATGAATACATAATTTCGACGATTCCATCTTCCATCTTTATTACCCTGCCTTCATATAAACCAACTTACTCCCAAAATAAGACATCTTTTCGTACATAACCAAGTCCTACACTCGAAGTTCCCTTACTTGATGCCGTTATGTAAATAAGGGCTGACGTTAAATTAATTTATCTTCATTCCGTACTACGCCACGTTGTTTAGTTTTGTCTTATGAAGCTATTTTAGGGGGTGCCGGCAACTCCGTGTATAATTCATTATCATTATATTCTCGTTCTGTTTCGTAAATGCAGTATGAAGATGGATCTTCGCTGCTTAGTTTATTTTTCACAGGTATTTTGAAGAAAATGGATGTTTTTTTTTGTGAAACCAACAAGGCTGCAGCGATTAAGGATTTCAAAAATTTATTAGTCACTTTTAGTTGTCCAGCGGGGCAATTGCGTGAGACACAAATTCACACTTTAATCGCGCACACTGTCGAGCTGAATAATTTGTAACCCTTAATTGGGCGCGCCTAAAAAGTTGCATAAATGGTTGCGTGGGGTATGTACTCGTAGCTCCCCAAAAAATAAATACGAAATAAATGCAAAATCAGGCTTTTATTTATGAGAACATTTGAACATACGTTTAAAACTCTTTTAAATATAATTAATAAAATATAAAAATTATAATATAAAATATCTATACTAATATTATAAAGAGGAAAGATTTTTTTGTTTGTTTGCACCGAAAAGGCTCTGAAACTACTGGACCGATTTAAAAAAATATTTCACAAATAGAAAGCTACACTATTCCTGAGTGACATTAGCTATTTTTTATCCCGAAAACGGGTCCTGTGGGGTTGTCCACGGGAGCGAAGCCGTGCGGAACAGCTAGTATTATATCATCATATCAGCCGAAAGACGTCCACTGCTGGACATAGGTCTCTCCCAAGCGTCGCTACATTGACCGGTCCCGTGCGTCTCGCAACCAGCGGATCCCCGCAACCTTCACCAGGTCCACCACGGCAGTATTATATTACTTTTATAAATATTAGTTATTAATCATAAGGTCATTGCACACATTTTCACATAGTCACCTGGTGTGTCGTATCATACAACCAAAATAAGCTCTCCAAGTCCAACCCTTCACGACCGAGCGCCACTCGCAACTGAATTGTGAATGTCACACGCGTTTATGAAGCTACCTAGAAGACCAGCACGCAATTTTTATTTAAACTTATGGGCCTGGCAACATGCTTTGGCATACGACAGCCCACGCGACTAAACACATGAAAAACAAAAACAGGGTTAAACACATGAAGCAATAGTGACAAGAAGTGTGATTAAGTCTGTAATACAATTAGGTTACAGGTTTTGCTCATAGGTTGGTAGGCATCAAACATATGTTTAGTTCAGTGGATTTACTTTAAAGGCTCACATACGCTTTAGTGCCGTAAAACGGTAACTTTCTAAAGTAACGGCTAGGTTTCTTAGTAAGTTCCTTAGTAATGGCTACGTTAAAAGGTTTAAAAAATATATATATTTATTATTGATTCATGTACATAATTTTGAACACAAGGAAAAAAAATAATTAACAACACGATATTTTTTGCAACTTTTGGAAACTGCTCCAAAATGACTTGGATGTTTAAAAATATTTTTATACAGAAAAATTGATGGCTGGAATTTCATCATAACTAACATAGCATATGTAAATCAAATAATATTTTGCGAACAAAACTGATCAAAAGGAGGTTCAATATTGATATTATGGCATCGAGCGGGCGCACGGCCAGTACTGCGTTAACATTTGGGTGTATATAGCGCCTTAAGCGGCAACTATAGGCAAAAAGTTTCTAGTCTTGCCTCTATTTGCCCATACATCCTCGTATATTTTAGCAAGCCTTAAACCAATTCTAGTACCTTCACAATATTTACCTGAATTCCCTAAAGAAAGTTTTGCACACGAGCTAGCAAACTTAGGCTAATATTCTACCACAGCCATGTTTACGTACACCGTTTGTGCTATGAGTGTATATTCATAGTCACGTAAATTTCTCGACGAAACAATGAACCACCGTCAAGACATGCACCCTCTAATATACCAACGAAAACACCAGCTAATGTTTACCACACCAGCAAAATAAACCAGCTAATAAATACATTGAGCAACTATGAGAGATACTATTTGGACTGAAAAGGTGGAACAGAAGTTCTAGTCTCTCTTCGTGACGATGGTACATAACGATTTTATCGGCTCAATGCTATGCCACTTCGACGATATCGACGATGGCATATGTTGCTTCAGCTGCAAATTTTGATGCACAGAGAGCAGGAAAGTTGCTATGATATAGACTGTGATGCAATTCCACATCCGCACTCTTTAGCCGTTGCGTTGAAGTATCCCAACTTCACCAGATTGGCGTTGCATCGATCAACTTGAAATTGTTGCCGGTTCAGAAACTTCCACGTAGACCACAGTAAAATTGACCTTGCGAAAAGATGTTCATTAGGTTGGGTAGACTGTTAGAGGAAATATAAAATTTCTGGCAAGAATACATTCCTTGTTCCAATAACGCAAAAACAGCGGTAGCGGGAACAGTGTTCAAAGCACTGGTATTCAGTGCATCAAAAGAGATTGAATTTAAAAAAAATTGCTGAGGGAGTTCAAAACGTATGATCGTTTTGAACTTTTTAATTAATTATATTTTTTTATTGAGTAGACAATATTTTATAATATATGTAATATAATTATAATAAATAAGATTATTTTCATTTTATTATTGTATTTGATTGAAATAATTCTTCGAGACTGACAGCACGTTTTTTTCAAATTGTTCAGTGGAACTTCTTTTGTTTATTTTTATGACTTGTTACTATTGGCGGAATTAGAGACGTGTACCTAGTTTTGTTTTGAAATATGCTATGTTTGCTCCCCCATACTCACAGTTTAGTGAGTGTTACTATTTTGTTTACAATATGCGGACTGCTTCGCTTGCTGTTGATGTGCGTAATTTTAGAAATTAGCTTCTGCCTGTTTGGAAAGTTGTTAACTATCCCAAGGGAACATTTCTTAATGAACCTAAAATTACTATACCATCTGGCTGTTATCGTTCCCTGAATCAATTTAGTAATAAATTAAATTTTTAATAAGATTATAAAATGTTATGGATCAGAAATAAAGCACAAACAAACAAGCTTTCCTCTTTATAATATTAGTATAGATGTACCCTTGAAAAAATTATCATGCGGTAGAAGTTATTGGAAATTAAGTAGTCAATGTGATTGTTTGTTTGAACCGCTTAGAAACTTCTAGGCGACCGATTGAAAAAATTCTCACACTTCACCAATAGAAAGCTACATTATTCCTGAGTGACATAGGCTATTTTTTAATCCCGAAAACGGGTCCTGTGGGGTGGTCCACGGGAGCGAAGCCGCGGGGAACAGCTAGTAGTATATATTCTCGGGGTAAAAGTGGTCTAATCGTGTGCTAGGTTTCAGCCACATCCTTTCAGCTGTTAAAACGTGAAAAGGTAACAAAGTTTAAGGATTTTTGACTTAGTCAATCTTTATTCAATTTATGGCAAATCTTTTAATTTTGTCCAATTTTGGAGGAGGAAATAGACGAGAGCCAAATCTCGAATTATGACTTTTTACTAAGGAAATTCTGTCGGAGCTATCTGCCCGCATTTCCTCTTAAGCATACATAGACCTTATTACCCGACTACCTAAGTAGGGTAATGTGTTTATCAGTCTATGTTTGTATGTTTGTTTCTATGTGACGTTCTAGAGACCAAACGCGTTAGCCGATTGTGATGATTCTTATGTCAATCGATTCGTCTTAACCTTGCGAGTTAACATTCGCAAGGCACTGGCTACATTAAAATTGTAAAATATAAAAACGGCGCGTTTTCTTCCAAACCCATCGGATGGCGTATCAAAATAAAGAGGTTTAAAGTTACACTAGTCGACGGCACGAACTATTTTGTGCGCGGGGTTCTAATGCCTGCTATCTCATCCGACAACTCGTTCGAAAGAGATAGATGCTGTGACGAGCAGTAAGAAGCTAGTTCGTGTACGAATTAGCACTTTTTCAAGTTTGTAGCAAAATGGAAGATGATTTAGGACGAAAACAAGCGCGCGAAATTTTATAAACAGACCTTTAGGAGTCCAGATATCATGAAAAAACGACTAAATGTATATTTTCAAAATAAAATTATTTACATTGTTGAACTACTAATCTGTATGGTGGCCGTTTTGCAATTTTCCTTCTTCTTATGGTATTTATTGCCGCCCAAAGATGCGTTAAAATTAGTGTTGAAATATGAAACTTTTGACGTTCATAACTTTCAAATCTTTTTTTTTTTTTTTTTTTGAACGGACGTCGTCAAACAGTGGAGTAATCCCTAGACTACGTTTGTATGGATGAATTATTGACTAGTGTAACCTTAAGAGATCATTTCAAAAACATATAAAACTTATATATTTAAATGTACCGAATTGGAAAAAAAAAATGACTACAAGTTATAAATAAAATAATCTAATAAAACATAATTTATAGCCAAAGTAAATCTCATGACGATTACAATAAGCCCACCAAACACGACTAGGATACATTGTTTTATTTCGGAGTTCCAGTGCCTACCTACGGCTTCATCACCAGATAAGTTCGATGGTACCATTTTCATCAGTAGGTACCATTTATTTATAAGTATTTGCTTGATCATAGTCGGTTAGCTATTTCTCTTTTATCTTAAAACCGTGACATACTTAGCATTAAGGAGTTCCAGTGGCCATCTGTGGTCTTCTTCTTCAGTTCCATTTCACCAAATGACACTTTCTAAATGTAAATGTTTGCATTGTTGATAAAAATACCAAAATAACTATATGCCTACAATATTTGAGGAGTTCCCTCGATTTCTCTCGGATGCCATATTTAGATCCTGGTTTCCTTATCATGGTATCACCCTTGAGTTATCTTTTTCCAACAAAACAGAATCATTAAAATCGGTTGATAAACGACGAAGTTATCCGCGAACACACATAAAAAAACATAAATATACGGTCGAATTGTTCATAATTGAAACCGCCTTCTTTTTGGGAACTCGGTTAAAAAAATCTTTTTTTTTTAGTTTATGTGTGTATGTTCTTAAAGGTTACACTAGTCAACGGCACGAACTATTTTGTGCACAAGGTTAAAATGCATTTTATATCAACCGACAACACGTGCGGAAGAGATAGATGCTGTGATGAGCAGTAGGAAGCTAGTTCGCCTACGAATAGACACTTTTGCAAATTTGTAGCGAAATGGATAATGATTTAGGACGAAATCGAGCGCGCAAAATTTTATAAACAGACCTTTGGGAGTCTGGATATCTTGAAAAAACAACTAAACGTATCTGTTCCAAATAAAATTATGTGCATTGTTGAACTACTAATATATCCCTGTATGATGGCCGTTTTGCAATTTTACGTCTTCTTATGGTACTTATTGGCGCCCAAAAATGCGTTAAAATTAGTGTCGAAATGTGGAACTTTCGACGCTCATAACTTTCAAATATTTACTTTTTTTACTTTTTTGTTTCCATACAGGGCTAGATAATGATGAGACAAATTGAAATCACTTTTTACTTTGAACGTACATTGTCAAACAGGGGAATAATCCCTAGACTACGTTTGTATAGAAGAATTTTCGACTAGTGTAACCTTAAGCACACACACGTACAGAAGCGGTTTTGGCACACAGATAGCAATTCCAATTATAATGATATAAGCAATCATCGAATATTGCCATCACACCATATGTTTTATAAAAAAACTTGGCACGTAGTAACCAATATCTCCTAATGCATGTTGCAATAAAAAACTTCTTCCTCCCTAATTCGAAGGGGATCGCCTTATGGCTTATATATTACATCCTCCTCACTACACACAAATGGGATGCACACCATATGCTTAAATATTCCCCTCTTGAAAGAAAGCTCCCCTACGTGCCATTAGCGCGGCATATAAAAGTGCTTGAAAGATCGGGAAATATTATATGAGGGACATTAGAACCACTATGAGGTATCACTTTTTTTTTCTTTATAATAATGTAGCTTGCACTAAATCCATACTAATACTAGTAATATTATAAATGCGAAAGTAACTCTGTCTGTCTGTCAGTCTTTTACCGACTGACCGACCGATGAAAGTTGATACGGTGATAGTTTGAGACCCTAGCAAGGACATAGGATAGTTTTTATCCCGGAAATCATCCTTTAAGTGATGGACAGGGGGGTATAAGTTTGTATTGCGAACTAATAATTTCTCAAGTAAGGTGGCCCACACACCTGTAAAATATGGCGCGATATAAAAAATAGGCTATTCAAAATACTAATGATATGCAGGCGAAATCGCGAGCAACAGCTAGTGTGACTATCTAATACCTTTAAACGAGCAATTATGTATATAATCTGAATCTCGGAAACGACTCCAACGATTTACAAGAAATTTTGTATGTAGGGAGTTTTGCGGGCGATAAATCTATCTAGCTACGTTTCATTTTTAGAAAACGTCGTTTTCTCTATTTTCACCCGAGCAGAGCTCGGTCGCCCAGGTACTATTATGTAATGTGTCATCCATGAAGTACTTTGAAAGAAGCCAAAACAGGAAAAAAACAATTTGCCAACTATTGTTGGGGTCAGCTTCCAGTCTTAGCAGATGCAGTTGAGTAAACGTTTTTACATGGAGCGACTGCATATCTGAACTCCACAACCCAGTAACTGGGTGATACGATAAATATTCTTTTGGCAAGACTAGTGTCAGATTTCTCGGCTGCTAACTATCCGTAGCGATTGTTAAAGATCTACAAATGAATGAATGTGACCCATCCATGGACCAACACCAGCAAGTGTTGCTTAACCTTGATCGACCTGCTTCATAACATGCTCTTATTATTGAGCCACAAGTTCCTTTCAATAAAGTATAAAATAATAATAATTTATTTTCAAAAAACTTAAAACTACTTTACAATGGCAATGTGGCAAAAATTTCAATTTGGGTAAAGAGATTAGCGTCTGTAGCCGAACTAGGCATAGCCTGTATTTCGGCTATCAGCACCATTCCCCTCGAGTTTTACAATAGGTACATAAATAAGTGCCAAGCAATGATAGCTTAAAACAATTAAGTGAATAATACAGGAAATTAATAGTAAGGTGATACACACACACCGTGACACTTTGGATAAGTATTTTATAAGTACATAATTTCAATTTATTATTAAATGGATTTAGTGTGTGGGTGTGAGTGTGTGTGTTCGTATGTGAGTATGTTTATGGTGTATGTTTATGAGAATGTGTGGGAGGGTTAATTTCTGCAAATATATGCATACTTTTAATTTGCATTGTTTACTAGTCAAGGTGTATATGTGTAATATTTTGTTAAGATTTATATAAACGTATGGGCCCAGAAAATTTACAAATCTTTTACCAAAATTAGTTTTAAATGTGTTTGCATTGTCACATACGTGATGTTTACGACGTCTCTGTAATAACATTGGGTTGTAGTGCTGTTTGTTGTGTTCTTGCAGGATAATTTTAAGTATAAACAACTGTCTTACTGTCAATACCTCGCACAACTGGAACAGTGCAACAGTAGGGTAACGCACTGGTTTGAGCGTGCTAACCTTCAGTATAGCTCTCTGGGCGACCTCGACTGCCTTTATACTGGTTTTGCAGATACCTCCCCATGATGAGATGCAGTAGTTAAGAAGCGACTGACACAGCGCCTGATATATTCGCTTCAGCAGTGTGGGGTCCGCGATATGACGTAGGTTTTTAAAAACATAGATCAATTTTCGAACTCTATTACAGAGAATTTTCACATGATCTTTAAAGTTGAGGTTCTTGTCTAAAGTAATACCAAGGTATTTGAGAGTATCAACGCGTTCCAGGGGCGAACATGCGCAGCAATCCATAGAAGTGCACTCGTGTGAGACAATTCCTAGGTTGCCACGGATACCCACCGCCTGCCTAATGCTGAAACATATATACATCGTTTTATCAACGTTCAAGGTAAGTATGTTTTTCTGCAGCCATCCTTTAGTCGTATCAAAGCCTTTTTGTGCGATAGAGAAGACCTCATCCCAACTATCACCCGCAAATACCAGCGCCGTGTCATCCGCGTAAGAGACAATTTCACCTTTGGTAAGTTTAAGACTAGTAAGCTCATTTATGTATACGAGGAATAAGGTCGGCCCCAGTATACTTCCCTGAGGCACGCCATGTGTAACTGGCAGGTATGTACTTTTGTGTTTATCAACTCGGACACACTGAGTTCGCCCAGAGAGGTAGTTACTGAAAAGTTCAAGCTGGGTGCCTCGTATGCCCAGCGCCTCCAATTTGTTTAGTAAGAGGGAGACAGAAATCGTATCAAATGCCTTGGCTAGGTCGAGAAAAACAGAAAGACATTTTTTCCCTTTGTCCACAGTAAGTAAAACACCATCATCATCATCTTCCTGCCCTTATTCCATGTTACTTGGGGTCGGTGCAACACGTACTTCTTCCATACCGTCCTATCCTGTCACGCTATCACTGCCTTCCTTTTCTTTCATATCACTCTTCACATAGTGCATCCATCCACATTTATATTCATAACTATTTAGTAACATGCATTTCATCCTTCCCCATCACATAACCATACCAGGACATACAATCAAAACACCAACACACACACATCATCAGCCTATTAATGTTCCCACTGCTGGTACACAGGCCTCCTCTCTGTTAGAGGGAATGGGCAGCTATCCACCACGCGTGCCCAGTACAGGTTGGTGGATGTCACATTTCTTCGAATACCTACAACATGTAAGTCGCGGCCAATACCACTGGGCCACCACTGCTCTCCTCACTTTTATGGGATTTTAAGACAAACTGTTGGTGTGTACCAACAGTTTGTCTTAAAATCCCATAAAATCAAGTTTATTTCGTAACTCGTTAAAAAATATCAAAACCAAATTCGCAGGTGCAGACGACAATAACACCTGTTGATTGACATAAAAGTCACTCAAATATAACAAATTGATCAAATCAGGTTACTTCAAAAGCCATTGTCAACTTCGTGGTCGGGGAAGATCCAAAGATCCCAAGTTTGCCCACCTCAACGATTAAGTTCAAATTAATTGATTCAAAATTTCAAAATGGCAAATCCGGTGGCAAGAAGTGTACTCGTTGGCGTAAACGAATTTAAATAATTAGCCAAGTCTTCTTAGAAAGCTGGGGTTTTACCTTTCCGGATTGTCGCTTTTAAAGTAGGGTGAACTTTGAACGCGTGTGAATATTTACATGAGGTGTGTGGTGCCATTAAAGACCGATTACTGAAGGCAATTGGAATTTGTTTCGAAGAAAACGGAGGTGAACGGGTCTAATGTTAGTAATCTGAGTTAAAAAGGGGGATGATTTATGAGCTATGGGAATGTTAAAAATACATCATGAAAACCCAAGGAAACAATCAGGATATTTTCTTTTTTACCCGGCTGCAAGGAAAGGGTTATGTTTTTCGCGCGTATCTTGTATGTATGTTTGTATGTATTTAATATTCTTTATTACCTAATATCTTTTAAATTACCCGATTGATTTTTGACATTGTTAGATGGGTCTTAACCGCCCAAGTGTTCTTAGATAAGTGCCGTAAAAAAAAGGTACATGGCGGATTTTGGGCGCCATATTGTGGGGGTTACAATTTTTTCCAAACCCATCGAGTGGGGTATCAAAATGAAGGGTTTTTAGAGGTGATTACAAAAATATAAAGCACACATATATTTAAAAGTCACTCGAAACAAAATTTTAACTAAAATGTTGTAAATAAAATAAACAAACAAAAACCCGCCTGCTTAAGAAGCGAACAAAGGATACCTATTCGCAAACTGGCTGACCCCTTGATCCTCCGACTGCACAGCATGTTTTTTTCTTGTTTACAGCTATTTAGTTCGCTTCTTAAGCAGGCGGGTTTTTGATTTTTTTATTATTTATTTTTATCAAAAGTCTATGGCTTTGCTTGTTAGTTCATTCTAAACTTGTCTATAAGATATTGCTCAGTGCAAAATGACTGTTTATTACACACTTGTTTTTTTATAAATATCTAAACTTATTTTTTTATGGGTTGCGCAATACAGTACGAAACAAATAAATAAACAGAAAACACATGCCTTTCACAAACAAAACTATTATTCAGCAAGAAAACCCATAAATTCGATCTTCCCAGCGAAGCATACTATCCTCTAGTTTAGTATTCCTCTATGCTGATAGACGTGACAAGCATTTGAAGGTGACGTCTTAGCTCACACGTTTTGGCGCCAAGTTTTACTCCAAAACCTTATTGGTGAAGATGGAGTGTAGCTTCCTTGGTTCAATATTAAGTTTGACAAAGCATTTTTACAAGGTTTTATTTAGTCACCTTTATCACCTATCCCGGTGTCTGTAATCAAATTTTGCAAAATAAATTTCACTCACTGCCCTGTGCCCCATTGAGATGAATATAAAAGCTAGTTTAATAAAAAATACTACCGATTACCAAATAAAAACAATACAAAGTGAAAAAAAAGAATCTTTTTGGAAGTCGGTGTCTAAGGTAGCTACAATTTTTTTTCGTTATGAATACCGAATTCCAAAAAGAAATTTACTTTTCACTTTGTATTGTTTTTATTTAGGAGCTCGTGGCTAAATAATAACAGCCGCACGGGTCGATCATCAAGGTTAAGCAACGCTTGACGAGGTCAGTCCGTGGATGGGTGACCATTTCAACATACCGAGTTTCCTCCGTGCCTCGGAAAGCATGTTAATACTCGATACAGCGAGATGTCTATGTATGACTTGGATTCGTTATATGCCTAGATTATATGAGCTCGCGAGCACGTTCGTAAGAAGCTGGCAGTAATATCGTCACAGCGATAATGTTTTCCAATTATCTGCTACTAACTGTTTAAGTAATTTTTTAACGAATATTTAGTTTTTAGGGTTCCGTACCCAAAGGGTAAAAACGGGACCCTATTACTGAGACTTCACGATCCGCCTGTCTGTCTGTCTGTCCGTCTATCACTAGGCTGTATCTCATGAACCGTGATAGCAAGACAGTTGAAATTTTCACAGATGATGTATTTTTGTTGCCGCTATAACAACAAATACTAAAAACAAAATAAAATAAATATTGATGTGGGGCTCCAATACAACAAACGTGATTTTCTTGCCGTATTTTTTTTGACTATATATTGTATGTGCTTATAGTATATATGTATTGCTTTGTATTTGAATAAACCTACATTTTCGTGATTTACTTTCAATATTGCTCCTACCACTATTTGCCTCTGCGTCACCCAAAGATGAACTGATAGAAAATGCCTAAGGCACTCAGTCCGCCTCTGTACCTTTGTGTGCATGAAGTATAAACAAATAAATAAATAATAATTACTTTGGATTAATGAAATATTTATTGCATTTCCTTCTGCCCTTCGGCCTTCTGCCCTAGCCCGTACCTAATAAAATAGAATGACCCTGTGTGTGTAAGATATGCGTAAAAAAGTGTAATGTTATTACTCCTCCTGCTCCTGCTGCCCAGGCAGACGCTTTACTTTGTGTAAATTATTTCATCACCACTGCTCTCAAAACGGTGAAGGAAAACATCGTGAGGAAACCGGCATGTCCTAAAACCAAAAATTCGAAGACATGTTACATCCACCAACCCGCACTGGGCCCGCGTGGTGGATTACGGCCCATTCCCTCTCACAGAGAGGAGGTCAGTTTAACAGCAGTGGGAACATTAATAGGCTGATGATGTGATGTGTGATGTGATTACTCCTCCTATCTCTCTCAAAATGTATTTATTTTCTAATTCATCATTAAGTATTATTTTGCCCAACCTACCAAAAGTATCACTTCCAAGGAAAACAAGGAAAAAGTAGAAAACGAGGGTGGTTAAATCTTCGTCCTTGACCCGACGCAATATAAAGACCAGCTTACGTATCACCGATGACCTGAATGATAAGAATTGAGTGTTGAAAGCAGTAGTTTGGTGTGATTTAATAGATTAGCAAGGGAACTCTAAATAGCTATACTGAAATACGTAAAAACTTTGTCGGTTCATTGAAAAAAGTTACGTGATGCCTTTATAGTTTGTGGGAATGGGGTATTGTTTTGTTTATGTTTTGGGTAAGAGTGCCCTTTCGAGTTCATACAACTTGTATGAACTCGAAAGGGTTTATGATTATTTTTTGAAGGCTTTGTTCGCTTTTCTCTATGTTGTCATAATTTGAAGGAAACGTAATTAATGTTTTGTATCAGGTTTTTAGAGCAGTGGTGGCGCAGTGGTAACAGTCACGACTTACAAGTTGTAGCTCGTGGGTCCGAACCCAGGCAACCGCTTTACATTGTGTAAATTATTTCATCCCGCTGCTCTCAAAACTGCGAAGGAAAACATCGTGAGGCATGTTTTAGAACTAAAAATTTTGAGACATGTGACATCTACCAATCCGCACTGAGCCCGCGTGGTGGTTTACGTACGGCCCATTCCTTCACATAGAGAAGGCCTATGACCCAGCAGTGGGAACATTAATAGCCTGATTATTATGATCAGGTTTTTAATAATATTATTATTAATACGCAGTCCAAGATCGGCACTATTCTATAACTGTATTCTGATTTTGCCGACCTGTATACCAAGACCGCTTCTGTACGTTTGTGGACTTAAATTACATTCATACATACAGACACACAGAACGCCACCTGCTACGATCCTTACATACTTCTTTTGCTTCACTCATGTTCATAGATCTAGACATACACGCACGCCGGTTATGAGTACTGCGCACCTGGCCTTTCTGAAGAACATCGGCAATGATGTCTATGTATGCTTAAGAGGATATGCGGGCAAAAAACTCCGATTGAATTGCCTTAGTAAAAAGTCATAATTCGAGGTTCGTTTATCACCTATTTACTTCTCCAGTAATGAAAATATTTAAAAGATATGCCATAAATTTAGTAAAAAAGATATATGTTTGTCGCATCAAGGCTGGCCGATAGATGTAAACCATCGGGAAGTCAGGATGTATTCCCTTAGGTTAAGACATCGTGTGTGGGCAGGTCGGTGGGTATAATCGTGCAAATGAAATCACATAAATTATTCGATACACTGTGTATTTTCAAATAAGGCTCAAGTTACATTCCTGCTTACTAATATTACGGATCGACACTGATTCTACGACGTCTTAGCTCTACGGCTGCCAGTACTCAACTGACTCAACTGCTCTATTCTGCACCACGCTAGTGCTTATAAAAGCGCGCCAATGCGCAGTTAATCTTGATTGCCGCTAGGGGCGTGCTTGTGATTTGACTTTACGTCCATACTATTGACTAAACCCGACACGGCCATCCTGCGAGACAGGCGTCCTCGTCTGTTCCTAATTGTCAGGTTTTAACAGTGTATCGAATCATGTGGAAATCCTCAATGGATGTCCTCAGCCCTTGGGGAAAACTGAGGGGTCTGTCAGACTCCTACTGACTAAAACCACATGGTGTTCTCTAGGCCGTAATTCCTTTTGAGAGGTGAACGTGGAACACACACGTCGCCTTCTCGGGCCTCTCTCAGATGACAGATCCCCAAATCTATCACCCGCAGGCATCATCTTCTTGTCCTTGCTCCATGCCATCTCATGGTCACCTCGTGTTGCACCACACGTCGTCTTAGTCCACTCCATCCTAGCAATCGCCCATCATACAAGGGATGTTTTTCTGAAACATTAAAAATTTTCAAACAGTATCTGCTCGTCCAATCCTGACTCATACACTAGAGTGAG
This sequence comes from Orthosia incerta, assembly GCA_948252205.1. NCBI lineage: Eukaryota > Metazoa > Arthropoda > Insecta > Lepidoptera > Noctuidae > Orthosia > Orthosia incerta. The sequence goes on from OX411752.1 coordinate 4,319,389, forward strand.
GAAACATTTTGAAATAATCAAACATGATCATTCATATCTCTGTTCACTACTGCAAGGAACGAGTAAATTCTAAAAATAGCAACCTCATCGATTTGGTACCTAAAAGCACCCAATCTTCGTGATTATAAAGTTCAAGTACCACTGATAGTCATTAATCTCAAATTGAATCAAACAAAAGAAACAATACACCAGGTTTCTTATTCACGATCTTTAGCCATCACATAGCTCTACTAGCTATCTCATAGCTCTGTTAGCTATCTCAATTGCTCTACTCGCACATCTCCACGATGTCGAGTCAACTCGACTCTCTGAACTCGACCTTGTTCACACAGAGATTTAGTACTTACTACTTTATCTACAATCTCAATTGGTACTTGAGCTCTGTGTGTCTTACCAACACGATCTACGCATAGTAATCAAAATTTGAAAACCAAAACTATTTCAATTTTCGTAATGAGGGCTTGACGATTCGAACGTCATTAACATTAACATGGTGACCTCACCTCTCGCATGACTATGTGAGTTTACTTTCTTTTAACCTCATAACTCATTAGAATCTTTCTGTAAGGTTCCTAACACAAACATGAATTTTCACACCAGACATAGTGTCACACAGACTTCCAGTTGCCATACAGGCCAACAGTTGCCACACAGGCCAACAGTTGCCACACAGGCCAACAGTTCCCACACAGGCCAACAGTTGCCACACAGGCCAACAGTTGCCACACAGCGCTCGGCTACTCCTGACCGAACTAGATTATTGGGTTCGTTAAAATAGGGAAATTTTAGAACTCTACTCTTTAACTAAATCATTACCCTGGGCCATGTACCACTAGTCGCTCCAAACAAACTTCAAAACTCTACTGCAGCAACAACTGCCAAGCTTACAGAAAACCCTCGAGTAAAACCGCCAACGCCACGGCTCTCTAGCCGACCAGCAATTATATTGCTCTCACAACAGTCTCTCGGTATCTCTCTAGACCCCAACCTCCGCCAGAATCCACTGGTACGGGCAAACATAATACGTTCAATAGACTGAATTACTCGACACCTTAAGCTTGTTCATCGTTATCAAAATCTTTTGACATCAACATCGACTGGTACATAACCCGCTGGCATCTTTCTTAACCTACAGTGTACCTACTTGTAGGTTCTAAGCGTACTTATTTAAAGCTTTTGGTGTATAACGATCACCGTCCTGTCATAACAACCTATCGCGGTCATAACAAAAATCTAGCGAATATGTGCTACAACACATGAATCGCTCTGTGCACCAACACAGACAGAAATCGCACCAACGATTCCTTGTAGACCCATCGCCACATGTTACTCATGAGGTGCGGTCTAAAGTTTCGAGTATGAGTGTGCAAGCCATTCTTAATCAGATTTAGTTTCATTACCACTGTCATCAACTATGACGTCTAATTCTCAAGGAACTTGGTGATCGAGGATCCTTCGTACTAGATTCGCTCTTTTTACTCAAAGATATTGGAGCATACCGACTGTTAATATGAGGGTTACAATTAAGCCTGATAATATTTGCGTGTTAATAACTCGTGTGAAGGAACTTCACGAATTAACTCTGATCAATATCGTTAAAATCAAATTATCAACAGTAACCCTTTACTATCGCACACTAACTCAGTTTTCATGTAAGGAAAACGATCGCGAGATCTACTGCTATCATAATATTACTTTGAAAGTAAGCAAGAGACGAAACAAGATCTTTTCTGAATACAGGTAAATGACCAGTACCGTTACTAACTAACTCGATACAATTTCGTTACCCCACGACATTACTTACTCGCTTTGCCACTGTACATTGCTGGTTCTGCAGTCATTTTGGATATCTCATTTCCTTCTTATAGGATATCTCATCCTAAAGTTCGTACTGAACCAAATGTTTCAACATTAGTAGGAAAATACTAACTAGCCAATAGGAACCTCATTAACTACTTGCTTTTTACTAAGTGTGTCTTAATTACCTAGTGATAGTGCTAGATATAACCACGACCAATCCAGTGGTCAAACATGAACACTCTTAAAGCTCGAACTAGCATCTCTTCACTAGAGAACATTCGACCTCACTATCGAAATAACATGGAAGCGACTCACAGAGTGTTCCATTCGAAACTTGCGAGCGTTCGTAACGTTCGGCTACCAACTGCGAACTACTAGCCTGCCTTCGGTCTCAACCTCTCAGATGTTGACAGTCGACCTTCGCTTTCAGCATTTGAACCGCTAGCCTGCAGCAGATGCTCCACTTCGACTTGTTATGGTATCTGAAACGTGAAAAACATTACGAGAGTATATGTTCAGTTATCTTAACTATACACAGCTTTGATGGAAATTAACCAGTGCAGCGGTGCAGTAAACTAAACCGGCACAGCAAAATGGGTTATTGTGGACACCAAATGTGAGTGCAGAGTCCCTGTCCAGAATATGAAACATTACAGTGTCCCAAGTGTCCAGGTAGGTATACGGGTTTTAGAGAATCTAATGAATGCCATAGCATTTTAAGTCGCAATTAACGAGGCCTGGTAGGTTTTACCACCTTTTAGATAGTTTGGCCCTCCGACCACAAAAGAAGAATACTATGCTTCTTCTTAAACTTAGCTACGAAACTAATCAAAATATTTCATTGGAAATTATCGTAATTGCCAGACTGAAGTGTGAGGTAGGTACGTCACTGTCACCATATCGTTCCAACTTCCAAACAATGAAAGTCAGCAAAGGCCCAGTCAAGGGCTATTGCCAGTGTTAGTAGAATAATAACCCTTCAACAACACCAAAACCTGACCATCGATTGTTACTAAAGTGAAATTATGACTCGACACGGGCCACCCCAATTATCCACTGACCGCCATACCGTACACAAAATCAGAATTTTGAATAATGATTACTCTTGGCCATAATCATAACAAAATGAAAACGACTCACCAGATTGGCATAAAGATCAGTGTGTATGGATCTTTTCACACGTCCATATACTCCTCCTTGACCTGTCCAGCTCCTTGGTTGTTGCTAGCCTCCTTACTGCTCCACTCCGGACTGGTTTTTCATTATTTTGTTTTCGAGGGTAGTCACAACCGACACCGCGATTTATTTTTTGCAAGAATGTAACCGCCACTTTCACTAGCATTGTTTTTACGTGTGATCTCATTAGCACGATCGAATCCCAATTCTGATGTCGCATCAAGGCTGGCCGATAGATGTAAACCATCGGGAAGTCAGGATGTATTCCCTTAGGTTAAGACATCGTGTGTGGGCAGGTCGGTGGGTATAATCGTGCAAATGAAATCACATAAATTATTCGATACACTGTGTATTTTCAAATAAGGCTCAAGTTACATTCCTGCTTACTAATATTACGGATCGACACTGATTCTACGACGTCTTAGCTCTACGGCTGCCAGTACTCAACTGACTCAACTGCTCTATTCTGCACCACGCTAGTGCTTATAAAAGCGCGCCAATGCGCAGTTGCTCTTGATTGCCGCTAGGGGCGTGCTTGTGATTTGACTTTACGTCCATACTATTGACTAAACCCGACATGTTTTTGTTTTTAAGGGTTCCAGCTTTTATAAAGTTTCGCCATGCCCGTCTGTCCCTCTGTCCGTCCGACCGCAGCTTAACTCAGATTCTTTTAGTACTGGGAAGCTATTATTTGGCATGGATATACATATAAATCACTCCGAAGTGATAAATTGGGTATATTATTTTTCTCGTCGTTTCCATGGTGGGGGTATCGTTGAATAGGCCATTCAAAAACCATTTTCTTAGCATCCGTTTGCATTAAATTGCTAATTGTAAAACGCGAACATGTTTGTTTTTGTATGAGTTATATCGTACATATCATTATGTGTTTTTAACGTGTTAATATCGTAAAATAAAGTTATGCCTCATTATTATTATGCCAACAGTACTTATGGCAATAAATATTATGGCAAAACATTTTGGCCTAATAATATTATGCGTAATGATCACTATGCTGAAGTTCGTTTTGCCAATCTAATTTACAACTATATACATTATGCTTATCGTTAGTAAACCAATGTATAGTCACCTATTCAGGGACCTACCTTGGCAAGCGTTACTTTACCTTGAAGATTTTTCCGTGCAGCTGTTATTACTTACTGACGACTTTCTTATGTCAGGTCAGGTTGGCTGGCTTATAAGTAAGCCAGTCAACTTGAGAGAATCTAATCAAAACATGCAAAACGAGGTCTCGAATTTCTGCCCTCTCCCAATTAACTTTACCTATAAAACATAACCAAAGCTGCCCATATTTATGTTCCCAGAACTTCACCACAATAGTGGTTCAACAGGTAGGGTTTAAACTCACGAACTGCCGATCGGTGTCACCCCTAGGCAGTGTCACTTGCAAGTCTATGAAGCTTATTATTCGTGGTAAATCTCGACTCCATAAATATATTGTAGTAGGCTGCAGTATGCTGGATTTTTGAGTTAATTTTAGTAGAATTTTACACGGATATCCTTATGACTCATATTATATACGAGGTGATCCGGCAGAGAACCGAAGTTGTCGACATAGCTCAGAGAATAAGCAAGCTTAAGTGGCAATGGGCCGGCCATATTAACCGATGATCGTTGGAGATTATTCAGTGGAGACCGTAAACGTAAGGTAGGATGTCCTCAGGCTAGGTGGAGCGACGATCTTCGCAGGGTGGCTGGGAGCAGCTGGATCAGAGTTGCTGAAAATCGAACCAAATGGCGTGCAATTGGAGAGGCTTACATCTATCCAGCAGCGGACTACTATAGGCTGATGATGATCTTCATGATTTGGATAAAGAACAACAGATGAGGGCATGATGTTTTGTAGGCATAGGGAATCAAGCAGATAGCCAAACCGCCGCTTAGAGACATCTGCAATGCATACCAGAAGTAATCACAGCTATTTTCCCAATATTTCTTCTTCTTCTTGAGGTATTCCTTAATTAATCGTCACGGCATTAGTCACTCCTTTTCTATCCAGTCGATATCAGATTCTACTATAAAAAAAAATAACTGACTTGCAAAACAAAATACTACAAACCGAAGAATAACTCTCTTTTCGAAATTTTCAGTGCTTCTACTTCTACTAATAACCTTGTTTTCGGGCTCTGCCGAAAACAAGGTTATTTTATTCATTGTAGTGTTTTGTTTTGGAAATCGTTATAGAAATTAAAAAAAATAAAAAAACTTAAGTTTTGATACCTATAACAAGAAAATACGCACTATTAAAGATAACTTAAAAACGACTTGTCAGATTTTGATCATTTGAATGAGACCACGGGAGAAGCACCAGCTTTTAAATAAAAGAAGAATCATCAAAATCGGATCATAATTGGCCAAGTAATCGCGTAATATAGATACAAAAACAAACAGTCGAATTGAGAACCTTTTGAAGTCGGTTGATAATTATTTCATTACTCAATTCGCTTTGTTTAGCTAATAAATAATTTATTCAGGTTTGACTTATGATTACAATGACTGATCAAGTTAGAGTTTTGTTTCGATAAAGTTAGTTTGTTAGTTCAACAGCCAGCGTAGCGTAGTTTAACTATATAGTTCTCGTTTGTACGCCTGTGATTTCGTAACTTTTCTTTGTCTGTAAACGAAATGTATGTTATTTCGTCAGAATTTCCGAATTCGTGAAAATTAACCTTATTTTGCAAAGAGTTTTCCGGAAAAACAAAATTTGGCACATAAAAAAACTGTTGCTTTGGGGTAGATTTATAGCCTTATTGGTGTAACGTTCAAAAAGCTTGTGTGTTTTGTCAAATATAGTTTTTTATTTAGTCTATGTTGTTCCTGGCTAAAGAATAACAGCCGCACGGGTCGATCATCAAGGTTAAGCAACGCTTGACGAGGTCGGTCAGTGGATGGGTGACCATTCCAACATACCGAGTTTCCCCCGTGCCTCGGAAAGCACGTTAAGCCGTTGGTCCCGGCTGTTATTTGAAGATCTTTGACAGTCGTTACGGGTAGTCAGAAGCTTGAGATCTGACACCAGTCTTGCACAGGGGTACCGTGTTACCCAGTTACTGGGTTGTGGAGGTCAGAAAGGCAGTAGCTCCATGTAAAACACTTACATTTAGCTAAATCCGGTAAGACTGGAAGCCGACCCCAATGTAGTTGGGAAAAGGCTAGGCAGATGATGTTGTTCCTATAGCCAAAGGCTCATATTCTTAAAAATATAGTATGACATTTTAAATCCTCATCATCAGCCCTCAGCTGTCTACTAATGGACTAAAGGCAAAAATTTCGTGGAGTATGCGACGGAACTGCACAATTTAATTCTGCCTAGCCCTTTCCATCATCGGACTACAAGACGTACGGCCATGCGCCATCAATACATGGTGGACATCCCTCCCATACGCACAAAGCGTTTTGCTAATACTTTCATTGTGCGCACAGCTCAGGCGTGTAATTCCCTTCCGGAGTCTTTGTTCCCTGATAGCTTGCCTTGATAGCCCTGATAGCTTGCCTTGCCCAACAAACTTGGGTCTTTAAGTCAAGAGTGAAAAGGTTTCTTCTAGGTAAGCGTGCTTCACCGTAGACCACGTCATCGCTTAACATCAGGCGAGATAGTGGTCATTCAACTACATATATTCAAATAAATAATACGAGTATCATGCAAACATTTTTAAACGACTAACTGCCTCCCTACAAGCAAAGTTGCTTAACCTTATCTCGTATCAGTGCGAACTTCTTAAGATTTGCTTAAAACAAGAAGATAGTCATCTTTACCTACTATTTTCATACTAAACAAACTGTAATTCTATCAGCCTATCAGAAAAAATCACTTGTGAGACACTTCGGTAGCGTTACGATTTAAAATATTTTGACTTTTGCGCTCACCTTCATCTTGTCCTTGCATCACCTTGTCTGAGGCCTCAAGGCTGCCATGTTTACTTTAGCTACATTAACGCTATTTTATTGCATTTATTAAAACTACATTAAAGTACGAATACATATAAACACTACTAACAATGACTGCAACCCATTTAAACAAAATACCACCCACGACTCTCCGAGCACGGACCCGACGACAACCCTCACCGCAAACGACTTGCACCCGCATTAGATATGTCAGATTCCATAATAGTTCCTTGTGTAGCGTTGACCCGCTGATGACCCGCATTTAGTGCAAATTCTGTTTAAAATACGAAAAACATTTAGTAGATGGCTTACATCCAACTTTTATTTGCAATAATGCTAATCTGTTTGTCTGTATCTGCATCATTTATTTCATCGGCTGCTGCAGAATTGCACAGGCTAATTGTAAAATAAAAACCTTTGTTACTTAATAATTTGTAAAGGTTGACTAGTACACAAAAAGTGTATAAAGTCCTTGTCCTTTATAAACGCGAAAGTTTGATTATGGATGGATGAATGTTTGTGTCTCTTACACGCAAAAAATACTGAGTGGATTACAGCCATATAGCCATCAGAATAATAAATATGCTATAATTTATCAAGATAAGTTGCATCGAAATCCATTTAGTAGTTTTTTAAACGACTTTCGAAAAAGGAGGAGGTTCTGTGTTCGACTTCATGTATGTTTTTTTTTTACATTTGTTCATCGATATCTCCGTGAATTGTGAACCGATTTTAAAAATTCTTATTTTGTTTGAAAGAGTATGTTCCGAAATTAGTTTCACTTTAATTTGGTGAAGATCTGATGAAGAACTTCGGAGATATACCACATAACTCTTCAATAAATTACGGCAAATCTCTCGGGACTGCTGCAATCGCATGTATGTTTATTGTTTATACCATTTCATAACATAACATCACGCCAGTACGCTCTTAAGGGGTAAGCAGTTCTCTCATTTGACCGGTTTTGTTCAAGTTTCATGATATTCGGGTAATCTATTCTGGCGTTATATGAAACTTACTAAACATCTTGCCTATTAGGTAGGTACAACTAAAAAGTGAAAAATAAAAAAACTTTTCACAAAAAAATAGAGAAAAGAGGAAGGAGAGAGAAGTCAGGAAGTCAGGAAGAAAAAAATGGTACCTACGAAAGACACCGACTTCCAAAAATAAAGTTATTATTTATTTATTATTATTTATTATAAACTTTATTGTACACCACAAAATAAAAAAAACATACAGGACAAACATTTTCAAAAACAAAGTGTACAATGGGCGCTCTTATCGCACAGGGCAATCTCTTACAGACAACCTTTGGATGGACTGAACGATAGGAGAAGAACTTAGGGCTGTCAGTGTACAATAGATCACAAATAGTATTACTTACATATACATAATAACATAAAATACATACATACAATACTACATATCTAATATACTAATAAATATCGAATATATGACAGATAGGAAAAGACTAAAATAATAGTGAAAGGTAATGCTCCTTTACCATTTTCTTAAAATAAAAAGTTATCAGGAGGTTCAGTTATTCTTCACTTTGTAGATTTTTTATTTGGAAGTCGGTAGTATTTTTTTTTTAAAGTTTTTTTTAAATAGCACCAATAAAACGCAGATGGAGCTGCGGGCGGAAGCTAGAGTTAAAACTTTATTTTTGGAAGTCGGTGTCCATAACGCAAAAAAATGGTACCTACGAAAGACACCGACTTAAAATAAAGTTATTTTTCACTTTGTAGTTTTTTATTTGGAAGTCGGTAGTATTTTTTTGTAAAAAGTTTTTTTTTAATTAGCACTAATGCAACGCAGGTGGAGCTGCGGGCGGAAGCTAGAGTTACATAAATAAAAGAACACCAATTTGTGTCACATCAATTAGCCCGGATATAGAGCGTTACAAAGTTCAGGATAAAAGATTATTTATTTGGAAATCGATTTTGAACTAGAACTCAGTAGGTACTGTGTTTACTGAGTTCTAGTTCTAAGCTAACTGACGTCTTGGACTTTAAATGCCCGTAATTATCAATTTCTCAAACACAGTCTATGATTTACAAGACAATCGTCGCAATAAATGAAAATGTCTTTTGGCCGTACTGGCTTGCGCAAAAATCTTCGTGCTTACTATGCCAGTGTCGTTTAAAAACTTTACTTCCATTATCTCAATACCCATCAGAAGTCGTGTCAAACAAACATAAACATCACGCTGCGTAACAAAAGAGAAGGTAGGAAGCAACTAGAACACTTAATGACCTCCACGCCAACTTTAATAGACACTTCGTTACATTTCTCGGCATCACGCAAACCCGCGGCACCCTTTAAAACCGTTTTAATTCCCACTTGGCGATAACCAGTTGTTAGCAACAAGTTGAGAATTCAATTAATAACTGTTGATGGTGTTGATGAAGTTGTTTTGTTGATTTGATAAGAGGTAGACCGCAACCATGTGGGGGCAAGGTCATGGGCAAGCCATGAGTTTTAGGGTCCGCTGAAAACCTTTTTAATATACCAACAAACTGGTCGTTATTCCGGTAAAAAAACACGATCAAAAAAAATATGGTTGTCTGTAAAGTCGGTTTACGGACGATAGTTTAACGTGACAACGTCATAACAAAAAGATGCGGCGCAAGCCGAACGCTCAAGCCGATCGTGCCTTTCGCTCGCTCGTGTAGCGCTCTCGCTCCGATCGTAACGTTACAATGAGTCATCCTTTTTCGTGCGTGCAGCCGGCGTTCAACGATTTATTAGATGTTCTCACGTCAAAAAAATTGGTTGTCTATAAAGTCGGTTTACGGACGATAGTTTAACGAGACAACGTCATTTTAACGTTACGATTATAACGTTACAATGAGCGTAACGTTACATTGAGCGTAACGTTACATTTAGTCATCCTTATTCGTGCGTGCAGCCGGCGTTCATCGATTTATTAGACGTTGTCACGTCAAAAAACGTTGACATCATAATAGGGATGTTTCCTGGGTAGAAAAATGATGATTCCATTTAGTCCGTCAGTGAGATTATCTATACTAATAATATTATATATTATTATTATAATTATTATAATATAATAAAGAGGTAAAATTTTAAGTTTGTAAGTTTGTATGTAGGGGGTAATCTCTGGAACTAATGATCCAATTCTAAAAAAATTTTCACTGGTAGAAAGCTACATAATTCTTGAGTGCTATAGGCTATATAACATTACGCTATGACCTATAGGAGCGGCGCATGAATGAAAAATGTTGCAAAAACGGGCAAGAATATTACTTTTTGAGGGCTTCCGTTGCGTGCGCTACTTAAACGGTTTCAGTTATGCAATCATGTATGTAGGGTAGGTGTAGGGTAGGTGTAGGGTAGGTGTAGGGTAGGTGTAGGGTAGGTGTAGGGTAGGTGTAGGGTAGGTGTAGGGTAGGTGTAGGGTAGGTGTAGGGTAGGTGTAGGGTAGGTGTAGGGTAGGTGTAGGGTAGGTGTAGGGTAGGTGTAGGGTAGGTGTAGGGTAGGTGTAGGGTAGGTGTAGGGTAGGTGTAGGGTAGGTGTAGGGTAGGTGTAGGGTAGGTGTAGGGTAGGTGTAGGGTAGGTGTAGGGTAGGTGTAGGGTAGGTGTAGGGTAGGTGTAGGGTAGGTGTAGGGTAGGTGTAGGGTAGGTGTAGGGTAGGTGTAGGGTAGGTGTAGGGTAGGTTTAGGGTAGGTGTAGGGTAGGTGTAGGGTAGGTGTAGGGTAGGTGTAGGGTAGGTGTAGGGTAGGTGTAGGGTAGGTGTAGGGTAGGTGTAGGGTAGGTGTAGGGTAGGTGTAGGGTAGGTGTAGGGTAGGTGTAGGGTAGGTGTAGGGTAGGTGTAGGGTAGGTGTAGGGTAGGTGTAGGGTAGGTGTAGGGTAGGTGTAGGGTAGGTGTAGGGTAGGTGTAGGGTAGGTGTAGGGTAGGTGTAGGGTAGGTGTAGGGTAGGTGTAGGGTAGGTGTAGGGTAGGTGTAGGGTAGGTGTAGGGTAGGTGTAGGGTAGGTGTAGGGTAGGTGAATGTGCTTACGTCTAACCAAGGACGTGGCTTGAGATAATTATTGTTCTACAAAAACAGGCTGAAGGACATAATGAGGTATTAAGGTACTTACAGGATACTTGGAACACTGCATGGAGTTGGGTGATCACCACACTTGTCCATTTAGACTTCTTTCACGATAGTTTCCTTCGCGCACGTGAATTTGAGCCGGCCGGCATTGATTTTGAGTTCGAACTCATTTGTTTTCCGCCCGCCGTCAGATGGCGCAGTGGAGCTATAGTCTTTGCCGCACTTGCAAATGTAACGATGCGTTTTGGCGGCGAATTCAAAATTTGAAGATAAAGGAAAGGAAGGGACTAGGGAATTCATCCTAAAGCCTGTTCATATCCCCCCTTTTGAAATCAACCAGGGATTTCATAAGATAAAATAGATAAAGTTCAAGACTTACAAGCCTATGCGGATTCATAAGTCACTATGCTGATAAGATAGATTCTGAATTTAAGTTTAAGTTAAGGAGTTAAGAACTAAATAAGATTGCAAAGGTAAGATATATAAATGTGAAGTGTAATATATATGAATGTTAGAATATACGTAGATAATTAATTATTTAGTTCGATGGGAAGTGGACAAACTTTGACGGCAGGTCTAACAAGTAAACCTTTAGATGTTTTGACTGTCACCACACGAGTAATATTATCTTTACCCGGATGGAGCTGTACAACGCGACCTAGTCTCCATTCGTTAGCTGGTAAGTTAGGTTCAAAAATGGTTACAAGATCGTTCAGTTTTGGCTGACGGTTGCCGTGTTTAAACCACTTCATTCGCTGTTGCAATGTATGCAAATAGTCCCTTTGCCAGGTGCGCCAGAAGCTTTGTGATAGGCGCTGTAATAGCTGCCAACGAGTACGTAAAGTCTCGTTTTCAGCAAAAACCGGTTCAGGTAGGGAGATTAAAGGTCGACCGATGAGGAAGTGACCAGCTGTAAGAGCATCAACCTCGCCGGGATCAGAAGATAGTTCCACTAACGGTCTAGAGTTTAACATGGCTTCCACCTTTGTTAGAATAGTACAAAATTCTTCAAAAGTAAGAATCTGCGATCCGATGACACGCTTGAGATGGTATTTTGTTGATTTTATACCGCTTTCGAAGATGCCTCCGAAGTAAGGACCGGAAGGAGGATTAAGCTTCCACGTGATACCTCGAGAAGCGAGCTGGCTGGAAATACTACCGCTTTCACGGTTGAGCATTTCGCTTACTTCCGATAAATAACGCTTGGCACCCACGAAGTTAGTGACACCATCTGTGACTATGGAGTGGTAAACTAAGTGGCAAAGATAAGCTTTGTAAGTTTTAGCGTTACGACGTCTACTTTCCTTTATGATAAAAGGACCTCCAAAATCGATTCCGATTGTTTGAAAACAATGACCCAGTTGTATATGGGAAGGTGGAAGGTCACCTTGTACAGGTTGAAGTGGAATAGGTTTAGTTTTGAAACAGGTCACGCATTTCAATAACCGCGATCTGATAAGACTTCTAACGCTGAGTATCCAATATCGACGCATAATTAAAGATTGGAGTAGGCGAGGCCTACATTGAAGATAAGTTGTGTGTAAGTGATCAATGAGAAGAGTACTCGATTCAGAAGTCTTAGGTAAGAGGTATGAATGTTTGACGCGACCTGGTGACGATGCGTGCTTAAGACGTCCCCTCACTCGCAAGATTCCGCGAGTGTCAAGATAAGGGGAGAGCTTAGATAAATGTTTGGGTAAAGGTTTAGTGGAATTTATTAAAGATATGACATCATTAAAATTTTGATGTTGAACATATTTTGTTAAATGATTTAAATATTGGCTTGATTCAGTGGCTGTCGGGTAAGGTATTAAGTTACGCTCAGAACGTTTAGCTTTCGCGTTTTTATTGAAACGGGAGATCCATGCAACCACTCTTTTCACTGGTAAAAGAGAGGAGTGGCGTTTCATGAGGGAATCAAGCACGTCAGCTTCGGGTGTCACACTAGCATGACACGCGCGTGATGTTGGCTTGAATTCGTGAACGTTATCTGACACTTCTACTGCTGAAACAGGCCAGTTGAAGAGCTTGTTAGACAACCACTGAGGACCAAACCACAAGGTTTCGGAAGAAGATAAAGATAAGCAAGATAAGTCACGACTATAGTATACGACATATACTATGTTGGCTGGATTGTCATGGGTGGACACGTGTCGCCACTCAGTGGGCACAAAACTGTCGCTAATGAGGAACACTTTGTGCACAACAAAGGTCATAAGTGTTTGTGGCTCAATGTTCAACCACGACAAAACAGTCAAGCTGCCCGTGAATAAGATAGATTTATTTAAGATAAGTTTTGAACTAAGCAAGGAGTGAATGCGATTTATTACTTTGGATCGTAATACAGCATTGCAACGCTCTAAAAGGTTAACTGTCACTTTTAGAGGTGCTACCTTGGACTTAGCAATTATAGGATAAAAACGCCATAAATCTTGAAGGAGCAATTTGGCTTTTAAGATACAAGGTGTAAGCCACCCAAGAAGGTCGAAGATACGAGCGATGCTGGATAAGATGGAACGCTTGGTAAATTCATCGTCCTCGATTGGGGACTGTGAGTAACTTAGATTGTTACTCACAGGATCATATTGGACTCCTAAGATATTTGACGTTGATTTATCATTTTCTTTGGAGAAAAGTTGAATGGTTTGACAATGATCCACTGGCAAGGTTTTAAGAAAAGATTGTGAGTTGCTACTCCATTTTCGGAGCTCAAGTTGAGCACAACCTAACAAATGAATAAATTGATCTTTTAGCTCCATGACTTTGCGTACAGAGGGCGTGCCGGTCGTTATGCCGTCGACATATGTCTCGTAAAGAAGAGCTTCGGCTGCGCGTGGATACGCGGCACCATGATCAGCAGCCAATTGGTGGAGGGTGCGGATAGCCAGATAAGGTGAGCTACTAACTCCGTAGGTGACAGTCGCAAGTTCGTACTCTTTAACTGGATCACTAGGGGATTCTCGCCATAGAATATGTTGAAAGCTCCGATCCTCCGGTCTAATCAAGATTCCTCTATACATTTTTGAGATATCACAAGTTAGAACTACTTTGTGTAGTCTGAAGCCGGTTATAATATCCACAATATCCACTTGAAGCTTAGGGCCAGTAGATACAATATTGTTTAACGATAGACCGTTAGTGGTTTTAGAACTGGCATCGAATACCACTCTCAATTTAGTGGTCGTGCTCTCCGGGCGAACGACGCAACTGTGAGGGATAAGATAACGATTGAGAGTAGGTACGACGCAGTTAGGTACGGTGTACATGTGATTTAAATTCTCGTACTCACGCATAAAATTAATATAATCGGATTTAAGTTCAGTCTGACGATTAAGTTTTTTTTCAAGATGAGTCAAACGCGACAAAGTACTATTATAAGATTCACCCAAAGAACGATCGCTATCCTTTAAGAGAATAGGTACGACGTATCGTCCGTTAGGTTCACGATAGGTTAAATCAGTGTACATGCGTTCGCAGATATCATTCTCAGGGACAGTGATGTCCACGCGCGGTGGTTCTTCCACTTCCCAAAATTTTTTAATTTGCTCATCTAATGTGAATGTGGTGGCCACTAAAGAGCACGCGGTGTTTAAAGGCACAGAGTATGCGTTTACTGTCCCGGTGAGAATCCATCCGAAAACGCTGCGCAGAGCGGTAGGTAAACCGGGCCCCAGATTGATACGTTGACCGTCATAGATTTCGGGGAATAACTCCGCCCCTATTAATAAATCGATTTTCGCGGGCACATCGTAGTCGCGATCAGCTAACACTAGATGGTTGCAACATTCTCGAACGACTGATGGTACTTTAGCGCTAGGTATTAGAGCAGTGATGTTATCTAATACGACAGGCTTTATATTAAAATGCGGAGCTTCACCGTGTACGGGTCGTATAGTGCATTCCGTAACCCCCCTTACTTGAGTGACTGAGTTTTGTCCTAGTCCGGCTATACTAAGTTTACACCGGCGGATTTTTAACCCGAGCGATCGCGCGCACGCCGATGTGATAAAACAGTCCTGCGCCCCACTGTCTACGAGTGCACGGACGGTACATTGAGTGCCGGCGGCAGTGTTGAACGCGCGCGCCTGACATGTCCCTAGTAGTACCATATCGCAGTGGGGAACGGCGGCGTGGGCATGAGCAGTAACGTTCGCTCCAGTGGTTGCGCTGGCGCTTGATGGCGCTGGGTCAATATGCAATAGGGTATGGTGACGTAATCCACATAACGTGCAAGCCATTTTAGATAGGCATTTATCTATGACGTGATTTGTACGCAAACAATTTGTACACATATTATTTTTACCTTGTACTAACGCGAGTCTAGCACGAGAATCTAAAGATTGAAAGGTAGGGCACCGATAAATCAAGTGCGCATCACTGCAATGAGCACAAGTCACATTTGCAGGTGGATTTGATTTTGCGAGATAAGATGAGCGTTTTGATCCGCTGCTATTTTGCCTACTAGTCGCAGGCGGAGATTTATTCCCCTCAAGGTTACGAGGGTTAGGCATATTATGCCTGATATTAGATTTAGAAGATAACTGACTAGTTTCTAAGACTTTTACGTAGTCTTGAAGAAACTTTAACAATTCACAAAAAGTGGGTATTTGTGAAATGTTTTGAGATTCGAACCGATTACGCGTGTCCGAGTCCAGCATGCGCGAAGTTAAACAAAATAAAATAAAATCACCTAAATTTTCAATGTTCAACGTTTGGAGTGCATGGTATGCCTCATAGATTACGTTGGATAAAATTTGTAAATCTTGGAAGTTACCCGATTTTAAAGCTGGCTGATCTAAGAATTTATCAAGATATGTTAAAGCTATAATACGCTTGTTTTGATAACGTTCGATCAAACTATTAAAAACAACTTCGTAATTATCCGCGGTCATCGGGACCCCTTTGACAATAGACAAAGCCGGGCCTTGTAAACAAGACGCTAAATAGTGATATTTTTCTATTTGAGAAATCGAATTGTTATCATGAATCAAGGTTTTATAAATATCATAAAACGTTTGCCAATTTTCAATTTTACTATCAAATTTAGGTAACTCAAGTTTAGGAAGCCGTGCGTTACGTCCCGTTTGTGCGGAGTCGTAAGCCCCCGCATGCGCGGGCGGCGCCGACCACTGCGATGCCCCGGAAACATTTCCGCTCTTATCAGTAATCTGCAAATCAGCCGCTGCACTGATTACGGCATAGTACAAATCATCAAACGAACTCAAAGACTCTTGGCACACCCGGGCATCGGGTTTCATGGCTAACTCCAAAGTCTGTATTTTACCACATATCAAAACAAATTCTTCGCGAATTGAATGTATTCGAGTATATCTCGCCTTGAACGACGATACCTTTGAACGATCTTGAATCATAGTTTTTGATAAGTCATAAAGGATTTGGATATCACGGTAAACATATTCGCGTTGAGATTGAAGAAGTTTAAGTTTGCCTTCCTCCATTTTGTTCTGTGTGTGATAAATAGGTATGAAAATACGAACCTAAGTTGAGATTTTACTAGGTGTTTTTCGATACCTTTAGATAGTAGGTTTAGGTGAAATGATTGTGAAATAATGTGTATAAGTTAATAAATACCTCCAATAGTTGTATATAATAAGATTACTTACAATAAATTACGTAAAATACATAAAGTATTGCAATATAATACGGATAAAATTAAGATGACCTCTGAATCCGTATAGGTTACATGGAAAGTATGACCAACGTAATTTTTGTAGGATAATACTTGCAAAATGCAAATATCTAGCAAATCTCAGAGTTTTTTATTGAAATTGAACCTGAGAATGCCTGAAAAAACTGTAATCTACAGGTATCCGGCTCGAAGGACCAAAAAATATGAATGTGCTTACGTCTAACCAAGGACGTGGCTTGAGATAATTATTGTTCTACAAAAACAGGCTGAAGGACATAATGAGGTATTAAGGTACTTACAGGATACTTGGAACACTGCATGGAGTTGGGTGATCACCACACTTGTCCATTTAGACTTCTTTCACGATAGTTTCCTTCGCGCACGTGAATTTGAGCCGGCCGGCATTGATTTTGAGTTCGAACTCATTTGTTTTCCGCCCGCCGTCAGATGGCGCAGTGGAGCTATAGTCTTTGCCGCACTTGCAAATGTAACGATGCGTTTTGGCGGCGAATTCAAAATTTGAAGATAAAGGAAAGGAAGGGACTAGGGAATTCATCCTAAAGCCTGTTCAGTAGGTGTAGGGTAGGTGTAGGGTAGGTGTAGGGTAGGTGTAGGGTAGGTGTAGGGTAGGTGTAGGGTAGGTGTAGGGTAGGTGTAGGGTAGGTGTAGGGTAGGTGTAGGGTAGGTGTAGGGTAGGTGTAGGGTAGGTGTAGGGTAGGTGTAGGGTAGGTGTAGGGTAGGTGTAGGGTAGGTGTAGGGTAGGTGTAGGGTAGGTGTAGGGTAGGTGTAGGGTAGGTGTAGGGTAGGTGTAGGGTAGGTGTAGGGTAGGTGTAGGGTAGGTGTAGGGTAGGTGTAGGGTAGGTGTAGGGTAGGTGTAGGGTAGGTGTAGGGTAGGTGTAGGGTAGGTGTAGGGTAGGTGTAGGGTAGGTGTAGGGTAGGTGTAGGGTAGGTGTAGGGTAGGTGTAGGGTAGGTGTAGGGTAGGTGTAGGGTAGGTGTAGGGTAGGTGTAGGGTAGGTGTAGGGTAGGTGTAGGGTAGGTGTAGGGTAGGTGTAGGGTAGGTGTAGGGTAGGTGTAGGGTAGGTGTAGGGTAGGTGTAGGGTAGGTGTAGGGTAGGTGTAGGGTAGGTGTAGGGTAGGTGTAGGGTAGGTGTAGGGTAGGTGTAGGGTAGGTGTAGGGTAGGTGTAGGGTAGGTGTAGGGTAGGTGTAGGGTAGGTGTAGGGTAGGTGTAGGGTAGGTGTAGGGTAGGTGTAGGGTAGGTGTAGGGTAGGTGTAGGGTAGGTGTAGGGTAGGTGTAGGGTAGGTGTAGGGTAGGTGTAGGGTAGGTGTAGGGTAGGTGTAGGGTAGGTGTAGGGTAGGTGTAGGGTAGGTGTAGGGTAGGTGTAGGGTAGGTGTAGGGTAGGTGTAGGGTAGGTGTAGGGTAGGTGTAGGGTAGGTGTAGGGTAGGTGTAGGGTAGGTGTAGGGTAGGTGTAGGGTAGGTGTAGGGTAGGTGTAGGGTAGGTGTAGGGTAGGTGTAGGGTAGGTGTAGGGTAGGTGTAGGGTAGGTGTAGGGTAGGTGTAGGGTAGGTGTAGGGTAGGTGTAGGGTAGGTGTAGGGTAGGTGTAGGGTAGGTGTAGGGTAGGTGTAGGGTAGGTGTAGGGTAGGTGTAGGGTAGGTGTAGGGTAGGTGTAGGGTAGGTGTAGGGTAGGTGTAGGGTAGGTGTAGGGTAGGTGTAGGGTAGGTGTAGGGTAGGTATAGGGTAGGTGTAGAGTAGGGTAGGTAGGATAGGGTAGGTACGTAGCCAGTTGACGGGAGCGAAGCCGCGTGGGACAGCTAGTCACATAATATTGGTATTTGATTACCCGTATTTTTTGCTTTTGCTAATAAACAAAAACTGACAAAGATAAAGTGCATAAAAGTTCAGGAGTGGTGGCCTGTGACGTCACTTTGTCATTATAAAGTGTAGCACACCGTGACGTCTCACGATATTTTAACGCACTATATCGTCATAATTTTTTGTTTATGTGAGAAAAGAAAATACGTGTCCAATATTTTTAGGTTATCTAACTAACGGACTAAATAGATATTTTTTGTAAACTACTCTATTAATATTATGATGTTAATGGACTTTACTTTTAAAAAGAACATAAACATATTCTAGCTCTAAATAAAATCACTTAATATCAGCGGCAACTCGAAAAAGTCAAAATTAATACGACTCACAGAACTTGTTCTAGACCTTCTTTATGGCATCAGAAAAGCTGCATACTGCATGCTGTGGTAAAATTATAAGTCAATCAACAAGAATGAGCTTAAATATCTTCATCTTTACTAGTCTATACTTAATATAATATAATAATAATATAGTAAATATAAGATATGTATGTATATATAAATATATCTATATCCGGCTTATATTTATAAACGAGGTTGTCGACATGTGGAATGTGGACTCGGCGATCATTGTGTCGATTGTCGCATGATAGCCAGGAGCCTCGACGACCATCTGTCGAGGCTGTCATTGCGCGGTTGGATCAAGGACCTGATACAGAAGGCAGTACTCCTCGATACGGCCCGCATTTTTAGGAGGTTCCGGTCACTGGAGTCCTAACCACCGGTAGCTTGGACTCTGTTCCCGATTGATGGCCTCTATTATTTATATTTTTAATGTTTTTTTTATGTTTTCTTTTTTAAATAATTAAAATGTATTAAATGATAAGAATATAAATAAATAAAGGAAATAATAATATTATAAAGAGGATTTTATTGTTTGTTTGTACCGAATAGGCTCTGAAACTAGCGGACCGATTTAAAAAAATATTTCACTTATGGAAAGCTACATTGTTCCTGAGTCACATAGGCTATTTTTTTTATCCTGAAAACGGGTCCTGTGGGGTGGTCCACGGGAGCAAAGCCGCGGGGAAGAGCTTGTAATATTATAAAGAGGTAAAGTTTGTTAGGTTTTAGGGGGTAATCTCTGGATCAACATAACTGATTTAGATGAAATTTGGTATGAAGATAGTTTGTATTCCCTTGGGATGATAAAACAGTTTTTACGCTGGCGAAGCCACGGGCAGAAGCTAGTTCAATATAAGTTCCGTTGCAAAACGTTTAATATAAATTATTTTAATTTCAAACTGTTATTTTTACATATTTCACAAATAAATAACCACTTTAACTCTTTTCGAAGCGGTTATCTCAATCTTTCGCAGCAAACTAAAAGGGAAAACACGTTACAAGTCCTCACTGAGCTCAAGCATTTATTCTGTTCTAGGAAGAGTGCAAAAACACGTCCACTCCTAGCTTTATAAAGTTCTTTAGAAACAGTTTCTCGTGACTGGCTACTTTGGAGCTGCTCTAAAAGGTTTCTGATCAAGATACAATAAAACTAGAAGAAAGATGATTTATTCATTTTTTTTTAAACAAGCTTTTTTCGTATCCTTCTCAATAAACCCTTTCATTTGATACCCATACCATGGCAGCGCACAAAAAATAACTAGTCCGCAATCTTGAGCCGTCCGCCATATTGTATTTAGAATGAAGTCACTTAGCTAACCATGCATTGTCATCCAAACTAAACGTGTACTCAAAATTTCATATTAATCGGTGAATCCTTCACCGATTAATATGACTAACTGCTTTAAAATTCAGCTGCAAGATTTGACCCGAACACACTTACATACATACATACAGTGCAAGTTAATTAAAAGCTTGTAAAAATAGGTACTATCGTTTTTTTTTTCAAGCAAAAGGGGTCCATAGGAAAGGTCATAGTACAAACATTTGCACTTGATCTTTACAAACTGCAAAACGAGACCACGAAGGAGATGACGGAATGACTTCGATGTTTTACAGGGGAATTTGGAAAGTGACGCAGAATCGGGCACGATGGAATGAGTAGGTGGAGGTTTGCCAAGCAGTGGGAAACTACAATGAAAATAAAAAAAAGTTAATGAAAAAATTCAGAAAACCCGACTGCTTCAAAAACCGAACTAAAAAGATGTAAACAAGAAGAAAATCAAGCAGTGGAGTCGGAGGATACATGTTCGCGAGCTGGTTGACCAAAACCAGATGTATCCTCCGACTGCACAGATTGATTTAGGCACTTTTAAACATATAAGTGTTATATATATTTTTGAAATCACCTCTTAAGACCCTTTATTTTGATACCCCACACGATGGGTTTGGAAGAATAAAAAATGTGGGCCCCCACAATATGGCGTCCAAAAGCCGGCATTTTTCTATTTTCCAATTTTAATGTAGCCAGTGACACTCGCAGGGTTAAGACGAATCGATTGACGTCAGAACCATCAAAATCGGCCAACGCGTTTGGTCTCTAGAAAACCATATAGGAACAAACATACATACATAGACTGATAAACACATTACCCTCCTTCGGCAGTCGGGTAACAATGTATGAATTGGACCAAGTAGGTTCTATGTTCTATGTTACGGGATTTGGTTTCTGCACGCCCTTCAGGTGGACCATTATGCGTGGGCCATGGCGGCCGTTCGGTGGTTATTCCAACCAGCTCACCTCCATCCAGAAATTAATTAAAGCCCCTGGTTTGCTCAGAACACCTGTGTAAGATCTGGGCGACCCGAGGGTTTGTGTTCTAATCTGGTGGACCAAGTAGGTATTATTAAATTAGAAAGTTTTATTATTATTATTGATGGAATTGCGCTTGACCACTATCTCACCTGATGGTAAGCGATGATGTGGTCGACAATGCATCGCCCTTGACTGGAAGTAACCTATTAATTCCTGACTTAAAGACCCTCAGGTTGTATCTATTAGGAAACATAGACTCCGGCAGGGTATTTCAATCGCCAGCTGTACGCGAAATTAAAGTATTCCCAAAACGTTTGGTCCGTATCGGTGGGATGTCCACCATGTACCAATGGTGCATCGCCGAATGTCTTATAGTCGATTTATGAAACGAGGAATTTCATCGAGCATCGCAAAATAAAATACAAATAGGTTGCTCACAAAAGCAAAATACATTATATATTAAAAAGAAATTATATTTCTGTCAGTTTGGAATCGTACAGATAATGACAATATTATTCACCCGAGACTTTTATTAATATCGGCAAAAGATGGAAAACATTTTTGAATACAAAATCGACATTTACAAAATAATATTATTACGCAAACAGCAAGTGAAAACGCCATTAACATCAATTTTAATGAGACGGAACAAATTTCGCAATGATTTAAGTATTTAATTAATACAATATGTTCTTGGTTCCAGGAAATTTTAAAACAGGAATTCGTTATAAAAGCGTATTTTATTTGATTGTAAACTGGCCGTCGTAATAATATACTTCATAAGCTCAGGGCAAACATTTACTATAATAAAAAATGTTAATTAAAAAAACAAAAAACCCGTCTGCTTAAGAAGCGAACTGAAAAGCGAGGAGGATACACCTTTTGGTCAGCCAGCTTGCGAATATGTATTCTCCGACCGCAAAGCATGATTTTTTTGTTAACTTTTTTTATTTATTACTTTTTAGTTAACATTTTTTTTTTCGAATTAGTTACATTTAAACATATATGTGTTATATATTTTTGAAATCACCTCTTAATACCCTTTATTTTTCACCCCACACGATGGGTTTGGAAGCAAAAAATATTGGGTGCCATATTATGTGAGCATGTGAGTTTGAGTGACAATCGCAAAGTTGAGACAAATCGATTGACGTAAGAATCATCAAAATCGACCAACGCGTTTGGTATCTAGAACGCCACATAGGAACAAACAAATATGCAAACATACATAAATACATACATAGCCTGATAAACACAGAACCCTCATTCGGCAGTCGGGTAATGGGCGGTCTTATCGCACAGGAGAATCAATGTATCAATATTACAAATGCACTTATAAAAAGTCAGAAGCTTGTGAACGATTCGAATTGGTCGTTTCCAATGGAAAAGAAACGGCAAGGAACTTAGTGACTTATACAGACAGATGGACATGGAGGATCTCAAAAGAGGTCACATAAGGGACGGACCTTTTATAAAATATTGTAGCTTGAATGTAATTTTAATGTGTCATTCGTATTTAAAATCGATTCTCAAGAATACGGTCAGGACCAGAGACTTTGTATACTCTAGACAGAACTTATTTAGGAAGGAAGGAAGAAGGACTCCCTTTTCCGCACTTGGACTCTCTTTTGGTCCGTTGTGCGTGGGGTTTCCGGCTAAAGTAGCCAGCCCAGCTCCATCCAAAAGCACAGAAGCTTCCTGGGGGCTTCACAGGCTTCGCGGAGCGACCTCACCGTTCCGAGGATTTCTTCACGTTGGGAAACCACGGCCTCGCAGTCCAGGATGACGTGGGCAGCTGTTTCCTCGGCGTTAAAACAGCCCCTGCAAAGTGGGCTGTCGGTGGCGCCAATGTTAAAGAGATGTTTGTTAAGAGGGCTGTGACCCGTAATTGTCCCTTAGAACTTATTTAAGACGAATAAGAAACTGTCAGATGTTTCGTTTTTGCTTATAGAAAAACTCTATGAAAAAAGAGATCAACATGGACAAACGCTACCATCTTTAATGTCAGAGTGACAACTTTCCAGTTACTGTAGTCTTTCGGATACCAGCTGTATTTAAAGTTTTTCGTTTTTAGCAGAATTTTCATGAATAATTATCTCCATGAACCATGGCGTGTGTGGCCAATGTTGTTAGACAATGGGCGTATTATCAGGCAATAATCAAAGGATTAATTTCCACAAGTGAGTTAAGGACTAACATACTGAAATTATTGTGCAAAATTTGAAAATAGTTTATAATTGTATTTTAGTTAGCATGTAGAAGTTGGAGTTTATTTTTGTTTACATATTTTTTACTTTATTTGTTGTTTCGATTATTAACAAGACAGTTACGTAAAATGCCAACGTAATAGTGTGATTTGAGTTCACCAGGTAAACTAAGGGTTAATAGCTTGTATTATTTAGTAGAGTAATAAGTAATGATGAGTATTCAGCTACATCTTGCTAACTGTAACAGTTCTGAAGAACCTGTATACAGAAATACATATAATTGAACAGACAGACGAACACTAATAATACCATCCCGGTCTTGTTACTTTTAGTACGGAACCCTTAAAAATTTAAAGTATATTCTTGTTCTATGTATGTACCTATAGTAGTAGCAGTATTAAGAACTCCCGTTTCCGCACTTAGACTCCCATTCGGTCCGTTGTGCGTGGTGCGTCCAAAAGCACAGAAGCTTCTTGGGGGCTTCACAGGCTTCACGGAGCGACCTCACTGTTCCGAGAATTTCTACACGTTGAGATGTCACGGCCTTGCATTCCAGGATTACGTGTTCTATGACCTATAATAATCAGCCGTATTATTTCCACATTGTGTGTAGTTATAATACGAGTAGATCATAGTATTCGCCTCCTACGCATGGTTTGCTATGCGTGGGTCGCGGTGATGTCATCACGAATGCGATGCGATGTCGCGGTGATGTTATATACTGGTCAATATTAGTCCATAATATCAGAAATTTGATGCTATTTACACAAGTGACATTTATAAAGTTAAGCCCTAGTGTGGACATGATTACATAGTTTTTTTTAGGAGATGGATGGGCTTAAGTAGTAGTAAAGCTAACTTGTGAAATAGTTCTTCTCAAGAAGTTCATTACTCACCTTTCTCTACCGTTCATTAGAGATGATTCTGCTCAGCAAAAATCCGTTCTGAGAATCAGTGTGATGAGCCATTTTGATGCATAGGGCTACATAAGGCATGAAATATAAACTCACAGGGCTAGATTCTTAATTGAGAATTTAGACTAACAAGAGCGTGTCAAACCCTACTTCAATTCCAAAGCTTGACAGGTTTTCAGACTTTGACAAATGATCAACTTAAAATTCTTAATTCATGCATGCAACGTATATTCATTTTCTTAGCCTTATTTCGTAATGAAACATTATCGCTCATATTTACGACGACAAAAATTTTGGGTGTCCCGACAACTCGTCGGGACACAAAGTGTAGTGGTACATAGGTAGACCGTTCATCCCACGCAAATTTGCAGCATCCATTCTTCCATTATACTATATCCATATTATAAATGCGAAAGTTGCTCTGATTGTCTGTTTGTAACGCCCTTACGCCTAAACCACTCAACCAATTTTGATAAATTTTGATGTCGAGATAATTTCTAGATAATTGCTACGTTGGTGTCGTGGTCGCAAGCGCTATTGCTAAGCAAGAGGTCTTGGGTTCGATTCCTGGGTTGGACAAAGTCTTGTTGGAGTTATCCATTAGGAATTTCTTAATAACAGATCGGTTTGTGCCCGGTTGATAGCAATAGGCTCGCTCCTATTACATGGTACTTTAACATTGCGAAATGTCGGTCTGCTAATACATATAAGTGCACCTCTATCAAATCCTTCGGGGAACACAATCCTGATTTTATTGTATTCTTGATTCTTTCCCTTGGGATAATTTCAGACTTTCACGAGGGCAAAACCGCCGGCAGAAGCCAGTATACAGTACATACCAGTACCTCAAGTAATTTGGCAATAACAGGAATTCATAAAAATTTCTTCCGAATCTCAGACTCGTTTCTCCGCTGTATTTTATCATACACACAACATTTATTACATGAAAACTTATTAAGAACAAGTACAAGCGTACTGCTTATCAGGATCTGATTTCTAAGAAATCTTCTCATACGACTTTTGACTAAAATCCAAGCCACATTTAACGCAAGAGACACTTTTAATATAAGGTAATTGAAAAAGAGAGTGTTGCTAAGTTAAAAGAAATTAAGGGTACCTACGCACTATGCGGGTAACCGGAACGTACAGCTGACCGCAATAAAAAATATGTACGAAAAAAAAAGTTTTTATCCGCACTGCGATGCGGCTGCTGCCGGACGGTTAACCGCGTTCCGGTTAACCGCATAGTGCGTAGGAGGCCTTATAATCGCGATGGCATAAAGAAATGGTTCTAAGTATTATCACTCTTGTAAGTCGCGGCCGATACCATTGGGCCACAAGTTGTAGGTCGTGGGTTCGAGCCACAGAACAAAAAAAACGCCTACTACAGGTTCGAGCCCAGGCAGGCGCTTTACTTTGTGTAAAATTATTTCATCACCACTGCTCTCAAAACGGTGAAGGAAAACATCGTGAGGAAACCGGCATGTCCTGGAACCAAAAATTCGAAGATATGTGACATCCACCAACCCGCACTGGGCCCGCGTGGTGGATTACGGCCCATGCCCTCTCACAGAGAGGAGGCCTGTGTCCCAGCAGTGGGAACATTAATCAAAGTGAGTCGGTGTGTATATATGACGAATGGTGAGTAATAGCGTAATGAATGGTGAGTGTTAGAATGTGTGTGTGCGTGCGCTTATGAGAGTTTGAGAATTACTAAAATATTAAAAATGATGATGATTTTGTACACTGACAGCCCTAAATTCTTCTCCTATCGTTCAGTCCATCCAAAGGTTGTCTGTAAGAGATTGCCTATTGCCATAAGACCGCCCATTGTACACTTGTGTTTCTGAACGTTTGTCAAGTACGTTTTTTGTGGTCTACAATAAAGTATGTAATAAATCTATACTAATATTATAAAGAGGAAATGTTTGTTTGTACCGAATAGGCTCCGAAACTACTAGGCCGATTTAAAAAATTCTTTCACCAATAGAAAGCTACATTATTCCTAAGTGACATAGGCTATTTTTAATCCCGAAAATGGGTCCTGTGGGGTGGGCCATGGGAGCGAAGCCGCGGGCAACAGCTAGTAATAAATAAATTAATAAAACACTAAGAAGATTTGACTGAATAAATTATTATCATCATTATTTTAGCCGAAATAGGACGACTGCTGAACATACATCCAACACCGGTTCGATGGGGCTCGTATCCAGTGGATTCCCGCAACCAGGTCATCGGTCTACCTAGTGGGCCTTCCAATATTGCGTCTACCGGTACGCAGTTGCCACTCCAGAACTTTTCAGCCCCATCGACCATCTGTTCAGCGAGTAATGTGCCTGCGCACATAAGCTTGCCAATTTTATGGAATAAGCGTCGGTCATTTAAAAAATCTCACCAGTGACTGCTAAATTGTGTGTATGGGATGTAATGCGGAGGAATGAGAAAAATGTCATGAGAAAAGTTTTGAGTGTAAATGTAATGTAATAATGGTTGTAACAGTAGGTGAAGACCCAAAACCCTGTAGATGGACTATGTGAAAGATGGTAATTATAGCAAGAAAGTGAGTTACTAGGATAGGATAGGATAAATGGACCCACTTTTCCGCACTTAGACTCCCAGTTGGTACCTTGTGCGTGCTGGCCTCCTCTCCGTGTGAGAGAATGGGCCGTAATTCACCACACGGGCCCAGTACGGGTTGGTGAATGTCACATATCTTTGAATTTCTGGTTCTAAGACATGCCGGTTTCCTCAAGATGTTTTCCTTCACCAAGAATCTTCAAGTGAGTAACTGAGATGAAGACTGATGGAGAAGTATGGAAGAAGAAGAAATGTTGCCCCGACCGCAAATATGTTTGGATAAGAGAAGGCGAATGATGAAATAGTTACTAAGTGTATGTATGTTTTAGGTACGGGATGATGCTTCACTAAAAAAAACCGGCCAAGTGCGTGTCGGACTTCGCACATTTAGGGTTTCGTACCAATCACACTAATATTTTCGTACCAATCACATTTAGGGCGCACGGTTGACGCAGTGGTTGAGCGATTGACTGCTGTGCTGCGTGTCTCGGGTTTGATCCCCGCACAGAACAAATATTTGTATGACCTACAAATAGTCATTCTGGCTCTGGATGTTTGTGTATGTGAGTTTATATGTTTGTAAACGCACCCATGATACAGGATAAATTCCTAGTGTGGGGCAACGTTTTTAAAAAAAGCAAAAAATAAAGGCGAAGAAGTGAGTGTGTGTGTAGGTATGTGTGTTTGTATGTTTGTTACTTCTTCACACTCTGGACGAAATGGACGGCTGGACGGATCTGGATGAAATTTGGCACAGAGGTAGATTATTACAGTCTGGATAACACATATAGGATACTTTTCATTCACGCGGGCAAAGTCGCTGGCAGAAGCTAGTTTATCAATATTTTTTCAGTAAAATATACGTAATCTATACTAATATTATTAAGCCTTGAACATAGTCGTCGAGTTGCCAGCTTGTCGGTTTTTTATCGGTTGCATTTCGGGGAGTGTGCGATGGAATTGCATAATCTAATTCCGCCCAGCCCGTTTCATCATCGGACTACCAGACGTACGGCGATGCGCCATCGGTACATGGTGGACATCCCACCCATACGCACAAAACGTTTTGGAAATACTTTCATTATGCGTACAGCTAAGGAGTGGAATTCCCTGCCGGAGTCTGTGTTTCCAGATAGCTACAACCTCGGGGTCTTGAAGTCAAGAGTGAATAGGATACTTCTAGGCAAGCGTGTAACACCGTCGACCACATCATCGCTTACCATCAGGTGAGATAGTGCGTGAGCGTGAGTGACAGCAATCGGGCTCCGTCTGGACGCTTCGGGTACGGAACTCTAAACACTTACTTTATGAAAACATATATCAAATCCATGCAAAATTGTATTTGTAATCACCACCACTAGCTATGTTTTGTTCCACACTATCTACGATGTACATTCAAGCACAAACTCACAGCCAGCACACAGTCCAAAATTACTTCGATAACATGATTACGAGGTCCTACAAAACCCACTGCGCGACTATTCAAATCTGTTAACTCCTTTGTTACTAATTGTACATCCAGAGCAAAGCTTAGTAGTTTTTCTTCTAATTCATTAGCACGCTCAAACGAGAAAGATTAACGACATTGCTGTACAATGCAGGGGAAGCGAATTAAACAATTCCAATTTATCTGGCTCGAATACCAGGTAGTTGGGTGAGGTAGCAAAATAGTTAATTGTTCAACTTTTCTAATTAAAATAAAGTTGGGTGCTGCATATCTTTCAGCGTTCGATATTGTGCATTGGTAATTAAAAGCTGTGAAGTTATTGTTGCCGTATTGTTTTCCAATCTATTTTTCTTTTGGTTTCAGGTAAAGTTGCGTTTGGCCAGTATCTATTCTCTGGGCTTGAAGCGGCCTTGTTCGATGGTGATATCTGAGAAGCTCCCGTACAAAGGTACATCACATCACACATCATCAGCCTATTAATGTTCCCGCTGCTGGGACACAGACCTCCTCTCTGTGAGAGGGAATGGGCCGTAATCCACCACGCGGGCCCAGTGCGGGTTGGTGGATGTCACATGTCTTCGATTTTTTGGTTCTAGGACATGCCGGTTCCCTCACGATGTTTTCCTTCACCGTTTTGAGAGCAGTGGTGATGAAATAATTTACACAAAGTAAATCGCCTGCCTGGGCTCGAACCCACGACCTACAAAGGTACATATTGCGTATTTTAATGTAAAATTGACGTTTTATGAAACGGGTTACTTTTAACTGTGATAGCTTCGGTTTGACTTGGAATTATAGTTCAAATACCAACGCTTTATATTTAAGGTATATATATAAGTGATCAATTTATCATCAGGATGTTAATATCCGTTGTTGATCATGGGTAATAATCTGCCTTATTGCGTAGTGAATTCAAGGTTAAGCAACGATTGACGAGATCGGTCCGTGGATGGGTGACCATTGCAACATACCACGAGGCACGGAGAGAACTCCCTCCGTGCGTCGGAAAGCACGTTAAGCCGTTTGTCTCGGCTGTCATTTAAAGATCTTTGACAGTCGTTACGGGTAGTCAGATGCTTGAGATCTGACACCAGTCTTGCCAAGGGGTACCGTGTTACCCAGTTACTGGGTTGTGGAGGTCAGATAGGCAGTCGCTCCATGTAAAACACTGGTACTCAGCTGAATCCGGTAAGACTGGAAGCCGACCCCAAAACGGTTGGGAAAACGCTAGGCAGATTGCGTAATTAATTCGGCAAGGCAAAGGGCAGAGAGAAGGAAATTCGACCAATTACATAGACGGAAATCCACATCGCGGGCTTCATCTCGCATGTGTTTTGCCGATTTTTTTTGCCTTGCCAAATTCATTACGCAATGAGGCTGCAGATAGACTGCCGTGGTCCTGATTTTTGAACAAGCATTCAATGAACAAAAGAACCATCCTCCATCATCCACCTTATGTCATTATTATGAGACACTATAGACAAACAGGGATGGGTTATTTAAAGACCACCACAGCAACAACCAACCTTTACCACCATAACCCTTATTACGACACTCATGGGGAAAAGTGGGGTGTTCTATTTATACCCACATGGCCTAAGGTTTACACCCGGATTCCCCCATAAACGTGTGGCAAACAGTTATTAGAATTAACGTAGGTGCGACGGTATATAAAGGCTGTTACACAATTCCATTAACCGCGAGGGAGAACTGTGTATTTTAAACGAAGTTGTTGGGTAAACTATTACGGAAGTTTTACAGCCCTGCTTATTAATGGAATTCGAAAGTTCCAAATAACAGGTAAGCAATGATATGATCATTATGTTCGCCTGCTCTTTTGTAATAAAGTGTGGAAATTTCAAGCGAAATTATGAAGTTTTTTTGTTCTGGAATTGAAATATGGCAACTGAAGATAGAAAGCGTTTGCTCACTATCTTTCATTTTCATTTTCAAGAATAAAAACTAAACATAGTGTGATGAGTTCTAGAGCAGTGCTAAATGGTATTTGAATCGTTGCTCTATTCTCATTTTGAAAGCGGTTATAATTATACATGAAAAGTCCTCTGAGGAATAGTCTGATTAAGAAATATTCAGCATGTAAAAGTCTTTATAAAACGCTTACTAAACATATCATAGAATTACTATTATACTGTGGCATAATAGTCCAACTAAAATAGCTTACGCACACTTAGTGTGCGCTCGACGTTTCAGAGGTGGGTCGGTAAAGTCCGATTTTTGCGTTACATAGCATAAACTTAGCTCTATCCCCCAGGGTTAGGTTGAAACACCATATTTACGTAAAAAAGTACTATCATATTTATTGTCTTTTTTAAAATACACTAAAATCGGTTTACATTAGATTTAATATTTGTTTCGGGATATTTACCATAAATATAACACCCACCCGCTAAGACTTTAGTTCTCGTGATCATGGCGCTTGTAACGTTGCCGAAATATCGAGCTCTCAACCAAAATCTAAATATACATGGTAAATATCCCGAAACAAATATTAATTCTAATGATAAAATAAAAAAAATATAAGTTTTTAAGCTGACATGGTCACAATGTCAGCTTAAAAACTTATATTTTTTTTTATTAAAAAAACATTGCCCACACTAGGAATTTCTTCCTGTATCGTGGGTGCATTTACAAACATATAAACTCACATACACAAACACCCAGAGCCGGAACAACTATCTGTAGGTCATACAAATATTTGTTCCGTGCGGGAATCGAACCCGCGACACGCAGCGCAGCAGTCAATTGCTCAACCACTGCGCCAACCTTGCGCCCAAATTATTATATTGCGCATCGGTTTAAATTGACCTAATCCATTTTTTATAGGAGCGCAGTCCAGTTAAATCCGCAGTAATACCGTATATGCCTCTAGTCATGAGATACCGGCTACCCCAGTAAACACCGACGACTGGACCTGGCAACGTATAACACGCGAACACTCCGGACCGACGAGAAGATAGCCGAACTCGAGGAAGAATTGAGCAGGATGCGATGGAGTGTTATAGGGTTATCTGAAGTCCGAAGAGAGGGGGAGGACTCGATAATCCTCAAATAAAAAGGTAACCTGCTCTATTGCCGAGAGGGTGACCGGCAGTCCCAGGGTGGTGTCGGGTTTATCGTCCACAAGTCCCTTGTCAACAACGTGGTGAACGAACATTAATATCAAGCTTGAAAGGTCTCGACTGATGAAGTCCAAGCTCCGTTCAGCACAGATCCAGATCCAAAACCCCAAACCTTTCAGCTCGAACTCCAGAATCGTTTCGAGTGCCTAGGGAGCTCCGTGGACGATTACAGCGATGGGTTCGTGGAAGCTGTCCATACGATCGGGTCTAAGTTTTTCAAGACCCGCCGTACAGATAGAAACAAAAAGCTCTCTGATCCAACTCTCAAGCTAATGAAGGAGAGGCGTGAGATGATCCTGCAGTCTTCAGACGATGCGGTGAAATACCGGCAGCTAAATAGAAGGATCTCAAAGTCCTTGAAAAGCGACCTCCGCCGCTTTAATACTGAAAGTATTAAAGATGCAATTGAGCGGAATAAGGGCTCCAAGGTCTTTGCAAGGGATCTGTCTATTGGGCGGAGCCAGCTCATAAAACTAAAAAAACCGATGATGGCAGGATCGTATCCGCCAAACTGGAGCTTCTGAGGGAGATCGAGAGATTCTATGGGCAGTTGTACACGTCGACCAGTAAACCCATTGCGAATCTAGCAAACGACCCAAGAGCTAGATTGACCCGACACTATACCGAAGATATCCCGGACGTCAGCCTGTACGGGATTAGGATGGCTCTGAAACAGCTAAAAAACAACAAGGCGCCGGGTGACGACGGAATCATGGCTGAACTCCTGAAGGCGGGTGGGGAACCGGTCCTTAAGGCCCTTCAGAAACTGTTTGATTCCGTAATACTCGAGGGCAAAACGCCACAGGCATGGTGCAGGGGTGTGGTGGTACTCTTCTTCAAAAAGGGCGACAATGCCCGGCTGAATAACTATAGGCCCATCTCACTTCTTAGCCATGTCTACAAGTTGTTTTCAAGAGTCATCACGAATCGTCTCGAGCGCAGAATTGACGATTTCCAGCCTCCCGAACAAGCCGGATTCCGAAAAGGCTTTAGCACCGTAGATCACATACATACGCTGCGGCAGGTTATACAGAAGACCGAAGAGTACAACCTGCCTCTCTGTTTAGCGTTTGTGGACTACGAGAAAGTCTTCGATTCGATCGAGACTTGGTCTGTACTGCAGTCTCTCCAACGGTGCCAGATTGACTACCGGTACATTGAGGTGTTGAAGTTTCTGTACAGAAACGCCACCATGTCAGTCCGTCTTCAGGATCAAACCTCGGAACCAATCCTTCTTCGGCGTGGCGTGAGACAGGGAGACGTCATTTCGCCGAAACCGTTCACTGCTGCGCTGGAGGATGTATTCAAGGTTCTGGACTGGAGCGGCCTGGGCATCAACGTTAATGGCGAGTACGACACTCACCTTCGGTTTGCCGACGCAAAGTGGTCATGGCTGAGACCATGGAGAGTACAATGCTCGATGACCTCAGTAGAGCTTCCGAAAGAGTGGATCTGAAAATGAACATGGAAAAAACCAAGGTGATGTTGAATTCCCATGTTACACCCACTCCTATCAAGGTTGGAGACTCTACACTCGAAGTTGTGGACGACTATGTCTACCTCTGGGACAAACGATCCAGTTGGGTAGGGCCAACTTCGAGAAAGAGGTCAACCGTCGAATCCAACTCGGCTGGGCAGCGTTCGGGAAGTTGCGCGGTGTCTTCTCGTCCAACTTACCACAGTGTCTCAAGACAAAAGTCTATGACCAGTGTGTGTTGCCAGTGATGACATAATATGGCTCTGAGACGTAGTCGCTTACAATGGGCCTTATCAGAAAGCTTACAGTCACTCAAAGGGCAATGGAGAGGGCTATGCTCGGCGTTTCCTCGCGTGATCGAATCAGAAATGTTGAGATCCGTAAGACCGACATAGCCCGAAGAACGGATGGCCGATGGGGCAGAAAGGTTCTGGAGTGGCGACCGCGAACCGGAAGACGTTGCGTTGGAAGGCCTTCCACCAGGACGACCGAATATGGCAACGCTTGGGGGAGGCCTATGTCCAGCAGTGGACGTCTTTCGGCTGATATGATGATGATGATGATGATGATGATGATGATGATGATTAGATACCTATTAGACCGCCACCACTGACATTTATGCCACGCAACCACCGATTTTCGTATCGGTGTAAAATCGGCGTGAGGTGTTTTAGAACTCAAGGACAAACGTAAAGCGCATATCTCAAATTCGTGTCAAGTGTCTGGGACACGGTTTGCATAATCTTGTAACAGTAGACAAAGGGTGTAGGTGTAAAAAAAAACTCCACAAATACAAAATGCAAGAAAGTAGTCACTGAGGTTACCTGAAATTGAAGAAGAAGCTGACTAGGAACTACGCCGAATTTTGACAGAAATTGATGATGTTCGGCCATCTTAAAGATGACGAAAACTATCCACTTGATCCACTTAATACTGTGTCAGAGTCAGCCGTACTTGTAGACGAGGAGACTGACGTTTATTTTTCTAGACCCACTACTTCCACATCGTCATCGGTGCCATCTATTAAATCTCCAACGCCTACTTGCTGGTACAGTACTTTGGCGATACTGCAAAGTTTAAGCAGCAAGTGCAACTGAAAACCAGTCAACGCCTTGTTTGCTCGCAAAATATAACATGTAAGAACTTAAATTTGATGATCAATAATAGGAGCTTATTGAAGATTTGACTAGGTTTTTGGCAGCATTTAAACCAATTACGAAAGTTTTATGTTCAGATCTGAAATAAAAGAAGCATGTGAAATTTTGAATGAAGATGAAAATTAAGTAAAATTACAGATGAAAAGAAATATGACAGCAATGCTCAACCATAGATTCCCAGTAACAAAGATACTAGTTCTTTTCTTACCGAACTAATTGAAAAACATGCGTCTGAATTTGATGATGATAATGATGGACATGAATTTATTGCAAAAGGATTCCTGAAATATTTAGTTTCTTATGAAGAATTTCTGAAATATTTGGTTCTAGATGTCAGTGATTTAAGACATGGAAATGTTATTACTCGTAAATACTTGCAAGATAGGCGAGCAGCATTTCCGTTGCTATACAAATTAGCGAAGGTTATTTTACCAGTGCCTGCTACAAGCACGCCTAACGAGCGGGTGTTTTCTGTTGCCAATCTCGTTTAAGTCCGACAAGGTTCGATAAAACCTACCTACTTGATTTTTTTAAGTTTACCTGATTATATAATAAAAACGATCCGACAATCTAGAAAGTTGTATTAAAATTCTCCGCGTTGAAATCAGGCTGAATACCGCCGCCGAAGTTTTGACTGGCACCCGCCGCCGGCGATTCTTTCATCAACGCACACGTCCTACCTATGCAGCATTATCTCAACTCAACACGTTTACGACCGTCAATGTGCTGCATCTGCAACTAAGGGCACACAACATAACATCACGACGCCTATATTCATCGAAGGGTTATGCAGAGGTGCACCTAAAGTACACCCCCATTTTGCCAATTATATTTCAGTTAGTAGTCAGCTATGAGCAAGCCCATTGCCATCAACATTCACTAGAAGCTTGCGGTTTAAAGACCACAAATACCCATACAGAGCCGAGTACATAGAACGGCTAAGTCATTTCAAAATGGACTCATTGAAGCGACAAAGGTCTCTAAATGATTTGATGTTCTACGCGACCGGCGCATTTGATACGTGGATCGGGATGGTAGTGTACATCGTAGGGAGATTACGTGTGGGGTTCCGCAGGGGTCAGTTTTAGGCTCTCCCCTGTGGGATCTCGCGTATTTTGCGGTCCTGCGTGTTGACCTCCCCGTCAGCGTTAATATTGTTTGTTACGCAGACAACACACTGGTGTTGGCTGGCGCGGACACTTTCGACGAGACCATCCAGCTTGTCGAACTCGGAGTTGCAAATGTCGTGGTGTCGATCCGCTAGATGGGTTTGGAGATAGCGCCTCATAAAACTGAGGCGCTATGGTTCCATAAACTGCCGAGGAGCAGAGAACCGCCCAGCTCGTCATCGACAGTTGGAGATGCACAAGTAGATTGATACATTAAGTACCTTGGCCTAACCCTGGACGGTCGGTTGGGCTTCAAAAAGCACTTTGAGCGCCTGGTCCCCCGCTTTAAAAAGGCAGTGGGTGCTTTGCATACTGCTGCTGTCCAACCTCGGAGGACCACGGGAAGAAGTTCAACGCCTCTACGCGGGTGTCGTGCGATCGATGATCCTTTATGGGGCGCCTTTGGTTTTTTTAAATTATTAGCCTGCAGCGGAGAATGGCCATTCGTATCGCACGAGGTTACCGGACAGTATCCTTTGTGGCGGCAACTCTCCTGGCACGCTTTCCTCCGCTAGACATTCTGGCGGATATGGACGCGAGGGTTTGTAACCGAATTTGCTTCTCTGTTTTTGAATCAGATTGGGGACTCTGTCCGTCCACCAAGTGACTCCAAGAAAGACGGTGGCACAGTGATCACGTGCTGCCGTGCACAGCGAGGCTCAGGGGAGGAGCTCTTTCAGTCTCCCCAGGGATGTGCCCTAACAGGCATTGCACAGAGGGGGTCCCGGGGTGGTTTTTTAAGATGTTACGTGATCTGATGGTGTCACCGGGGTGGTTTTAGTGAGGTAAAAATCCCACACTCCCTGTACTTTTCTCTAAAAGTCCAGGCGCCTTTTGAAGGTTTACCCCCATAAAAAAAAGGTCTTCTTATCAAAATTAGCTTAGACATGCCTCGTTATTCTAACGTCAGGTCCAAGCGCTCCACTAGAACATTTATTACTAAGACGAGCCGCACAAATCTGGAAAGCCATGTTCCTCTTAACAGAATGTTCATTTTATACGACAGAGTCCGCTCCATCGACAACGGTATTGATATTTTTATCGATAGGCTGCCAAAATTAAAAAAACAAATCATAAAAATCGGTTTGTGATCAGCTGTCTCCCTCTACTACTAATTTACTTATCTAATTAATATAATTACAATTTGTTATAATTTATTTTTATTTTATTTTAAATAATATGATACAATTTAACAACGTATTTGTAATTTTAATTAATTTAGGTATGTGTTTACAATAATTATTGAAATAGTTTAATTTGCTTATATTGGAATGGTAATGTTTTAATAATATAACTTAAAATTTTACTTTTTCTCTTATAATTACTTAGTTTTTTTAGGGTAAATAACTGAATTCTAATTTAATCCATGACATATATATATTTTCTTTTTTATTATTTTTTAAATTCTCTCCTTTTCTAAGTTTTTAAACTGTCATGGTCACTAACACAACTTCTCTCCTTTTATTTTTATGTTTGCTTAATATTCTTTTTATAATTTATGCGACTTTTGCTGTAAATGATGTGCATGCCTGTTAGTGACTTGCTTAAACGGGATCATTTCTAGATCTTTTTTGGTAATATTAATTTGTAATTGAGTCGTTTTGTTAATAAATAAATAAATAAACATTTCTGCCGAAAGACGTCCGATGCTGAACTTAGTCCTCCCCTACTCTATCCCGGTTGATGCTATCAGCATCAACCGGGCACAAATCATGACTTCGAGCTGGTACTGAGGAATTCCAGATATTTCTAGTCGATTGGAAAAACTGAATAACACTTTGACCGATCCGGGAACCGAATCCAGAAGCTCATGGTCAGCAAACCAACGAGGCATTGATGACGTGGTACATCAGCAGCTAAGGTCACTAAATCACAAATTCGCCAATATCATATAAAATCGCCAACATAATATGCGACTCCATGACACGTAAACATAATCGCATACAATACTGTACGCAACAACGCACTATTGAAACGATAACCCAATTGATAAGCATGAAAACCTGTTTTATACACATTTTTATGTCAAACGAATCCAATCTGATATTTTATTTATGTTTGTATCTGAATATTTGGAATCCCATTTCACAGAAAAAAATAATTGGGACTTGCGAACTTTTTTCTTACTAGCAACAAAACAGAGTTTTGCTATTTGCTTGTCGGCGCTTCTAAAGATTTCGTTCTGAATAGAGCTATGATTTCGAATGACTCTTGACAGATGTCAACTTGACGTAACACTAAGCACTACTCAGTTTTTGGCGCGAACAAGCGGAGAGAGGAGAAGAGCTCAAGTAAGAATATGGCGGGTTGGATTGAGTTGTAAAACCGTGATTAAACCTATGGAGAAATACAGTGAGAGTTACCGTTTGTTGGTGTAGATCAAACTACGTGCTTGGTGGAATGTTGTTTACGTTATTCTCCAACACATAACGTGATTAGTTTCATTGTGACCCTACATACATGCAGAATATAGTTTGTTTATCATCTAGCCCGAAAAGAATCCATGCAATAATGGCCTTTCCTGACAATTACACAGTCTTCCGTATTAGTTTTGTATTGTTTTATTACTTAGTTTATTTTGTTATAACTAAAGTTTGCTAAAATTTAAAGTTAAAAAACTTGTTCGAATTTAACTGGAGTGGAGTTTCTTGTAATTTTTTCTCCATAACAATCTACCTTTGCGAATGGACAGTAAAATCACTTATTATTATATTTTTTATTTAAATTGTTGACATTCAAAAGTGCCGCTTAATGAACTACCTACTTGAATTAAACGATTTGACTTTGACTTTGAAACTGTAAAGGATTTGTAATTTAAGCAAACTTTAGTTATTAGATCATTAATTACTAGTTTCTGCCAGCGGCTTCACCCGGATAAACATTTTTTATCATCCCAAGAGAATAAAAAGGGTCTCAAACTAACTCCATGCCAAATTTCATCTAAATCGGTTCAGTAGGTTCAGAGATTATCCCCTACAACCTCACAAACATTACCTCTTTATAATATTATTAGTATAGAATAATTTAATAACATTTACTTTAGTAAAATAATAGTTTTCTCGTAAGCAAAGATTTCGCAAGTCCCAATTATTTTTTTCATTTTTTCAGCTCCATAAGCGTATATGCAGCTGTTGGGAATTTTTGAAAAACTTTTTGTAAACTAGTTTGTATGAAAATGCCACTGATATTGTTTTGAATATTTAAACGTCATTAAAAAGCGGGGTGCTTGTATCACAAACGCTGAGCGGACTTATTAATAATTGAACATGTGGACTTGACGAATGTATCGCGTTCACCCGGCTTCATCGGTCGTAGTATCTATGTTGATATTATACAAACAATTTTGAAGGATGACTAAGCACGTTCGTTTCTAGACCCAAATAATATTTTGACTGGCAATTGAGAAGCATTTTGTAACACTATAATGGATTTCAATTTTTGTTGATTTATAAAAAAACAAAAACAAATTTTTCAATAAATAATTTAAAGATACTTTTGAATTGTCTACAAAAACTGAGATGAAGCACATTCCCAACCATCAGTAGGTCTCTATGGAAAAGAATGTGCAAGAAACTCCACGGACACTCTTTTCCATTAATTTCTAGAAGAGAACTCAAAACAAAAGTAAAGATACACAAGTATAAGCGACCTTCCTGATGGGTCGACGCGATTACATTTATATCACAGCGATAAGCGATTTTTACAAAGCTAAATTGCAAGATCGCAATGTGATGCAATTCGACCGCTTTGTGTGATACCGCTATCGACGTAATTTAAATTGCGTCCCACCATCAATCCTTTCTTTTATCTCATTTAAATCCTGACGATTGCAGGCGCATCATTGTCATATCACTGTCTTATATACTCGAGATCGACACAACACATTTCTTCCATTGTGTCTTTTCAACCGTCACGTTATCATCAATTTCCTTTTCTTTCATATAATTCCTCACACACCCAATCCATCGTTTCTTTAATCTCCCTCTCCTTTATCCTTTTCTCTTTTTATCCATCAAGGTGTTTCTGCTATATAAGCAAAAACATCCTGCGCATGAATTCGGTACACTTTAACAATAGGTACGAATTCTCTAAACGTTTCCACGAATCGACACCTACCCATTGAAACTCGAGCACCCAGAAACAAACTGTGCTTAAACCAAAACCTAATTACGTTAATGACAATGTTCCCATTTTAAGGTTCTTTTGACAATTTAACAACAGCTTTCCTCTCCAAAAGGATTAGTCCGATGTAATTGACACTAATGTCCAGAGTTACGACATCGTAAAACCCAGTAACAGCTTGTACACGTACAGTACATGTCAACACACTGTTTCTATCATCTTGAGCTAAATTAATGCTTACGTATGCAGCACACGTCAGCTAACCCTAAACATGTATTGATTATTTGAAAACTGGTGATGTTGAGAATCTGTATCGTGGATTAGGATGAAGGCGAGTTGATTTTCGTCTCAGCAGCAATTTTGTTCCAGAACCAAAGCTAAAAACACCCTTTATTATAAAACCAAACTAAAAAGTAGAAAATTAAGTAATTTTTAATAAATTTAAATTAAGAATAGTAAGATATATACAAAAAAATATAAAAAAAAGCTCAGAGTACTTTTTAAGATATTTTCAAAATGATTCTACTTTTACCAATATCTGTCAATAAAATATTATAACAATTAACATCAAGAACTCCGCGCTTTTACAAACGTCCTTCCTCATAAACTTTCACATTTATAATATAAAAAACTTTTTTACAAAAAAATACTACCGACTTCCAAATAAGAAAACTACAAAGTGAAAAATAACTTTATTTTTGGAAGTCGGTGTCTTTCGTAGGTACCATTTTTTTTGCGTTATAGACACCGACTTCCAAAAACAAAGTTATTTTTCACTTTGTAGTTTTCTTTTTTGGAAGTCGGTAGTATTTTTTTGTAAAAAAGTTTTTTATTTTTCACTTTTTAGTTGTACCCACCTAATAGGCAAGTTGTTAGGTAAGTTTCCTATAACGCCAGCATAAATTACCCGAATATCATGAAACTTGAACAAAACCGATCAAGTGAGAGATCTGCTTACCCCTTAAGAGCGTACTAGCGTGATGTTATGTTATGAAATGATATAAACAATAAACAGACATGCGATTGCAGCAGTCCCGAGAGATTTGCCGTTATTTATTGAAGAGTTCCGTTGTATATCTTCGAAGTTCTTCATCAGATGTTCACCAAATTAAAATGGGACCAATTTCGGAACATACGCATTCAAACAAAAAAAGAATTTTCAAAATCGGTCCACAATTGACGGAGATATCGGTGAACATACATAAAAAAAAAACACAAGAAGTCGAACATAGAACCTCCTCCTTTTTCGAAAGTCGGTTAAAAATAGAATTGGACTGGAAAACTCTTATGACGTTCTTGAAGAACATGACATTCCTTACAATATTATCCAATATTTTAAAGCTGCAATTTATACTATGTCACTGTCAATCTTCTACTAATCCTTTTAACAGGATGTAAACTGAACCTTAATGAGTATTAAGTATGGAGATCCTTCGCCTGCAAGGTGGCTTTAATTACAAAAGATTATCTAACCGTTAGCCTTTATTACTTCGACCTATGTCTTTACTAGTTAACACCAATTGAAGTGTCAAATGCCTTTAACCAAGCAATTTGTGGAATTGCCGCGAAGACTCGTCCAGACATGACCGACCGGCTTTAAATACCGATGCGAAGTGTAATGTCCCTTTTATAGGACAAATCCTGTAAAATATGTTGCAATATCTGTGCTTGTCTATAGGTGCATTATTTTGATTATTCAAAAGTACTTACTAAAAATAACTGCTGTTAAGATATATTTGCAAAGTAGAGGCAATTAACATTGGGGATATCAGAGTATCTTACAGTCTTGACTTTGAAAAAATAATGGAAACCTTCCATAAGAAAGTTTGCGAAATCTATAAAAAATAAATGTATATTTATCTCACACACAGGCAATGTTTTCAATAAATATAGTACATACGCACGGCACTAATTTAGCGAATGAAGCATGAGTAACTACTCAAACTGTATATTTTTCGAAGTCCATTCCATAAACAATTGGTTCCATGTGATCATGATGTTTGCAGATGTAGTTATCGTTAGACATGCAGAGGTCAATAACCGGATGCATTTTGTATTTACTTCATCATCAGCCACATTAAAAATTGTGAGACATTGAATGCAATAAGTGCAGTGAAAATTATGTAAGTGGTAGAAACTGTAACAAAAAAAAAAAAAATCTAATAACTTGACTGCTTGAGAAGCGAACTAAAACGACGTAAACAAGAAGAAAATCGTGATGTTCATCCGGAGGATACAAATGCACGAGCTGGCTGACCAAACGCAGATGTATCCACCGACTGCACAGAATGATTTACTTCTTGACTTCTTGTTTACGTCTTTTTAGTTCGATTCATAAGAAGTCGGGTTTTTTTATTTTTTTATTAACTTTTTTAGTCATGACATTTTAGTTAACCTTTTTTTTTGAATTAGGTAAACTTAAACATATAAGTGTTATATATTTTTGAAATAACTTAAAACCTTTTATTTTGATAACCGACACGATGGGCCTGGAAGAAAAAAAAATTGGGTCCCCCAATATGGCGCCATTTTTCTATTTTCCAATTGTAATGTAGCCAGTGACACTCGCAAGGTTAAGACCAATTGATTGACGTAAGAATCATCAAAATCAACCAACGCGTTTGGTCTCTAGAACGCCACATAGGAACAAACATACATAGATACATAAACTGATAAAGACATTATCCTCCTTCGGCAG
The DNA here is from genome assembly GCA_948252205.1 of Orthosia incerta. Taxonomy (NCBI): domain Eukaryota; kingdom Metazoa; phylum Arthropoda; class Insecta; order Lepidoptera; family Noctuidae; genus Orthosia; species Orthosia incerta. The sequence goes on from OX411752.1 coordinate 4,361,421, forward strand.
TCGCGTAAAAACTAGACGTAATCAAAACTAAATTGGAAAAGTTTTGTAATGAGGGTAGACAAGTATTTCAAAATTAGTAAGCACCTTGTTACCCATTTTTTTTTTATCAGTGGATTCCTCGCGGTAGCGATTGTAGAAAAGATAAAATGTATGGGATCGACATGCACTCCCAAAATGTCGTTTGGTCAATCTCAAACGATTGTCGAAATGCCAAAATGGCACCATCGCTATCATAAAATGTCATTTTGCCTCGAGGCCCAATTTGTATTTACACTGTGGCCCAACTTCTGAATCAGACAGTACCGGCATTTAAACAACTTTAAACATTCGAGAGTCGATTAGTTCAATAGCTATAGAAATTGGACAAAGTTACACTCACAAGTTATAAAGGTAAGTTTGTAACTTAACATTACTTGGAAGTAACTTTTGACATCGAAACGAATAGGCGCCTTTTAGCACACTTTACTGAATTTACCCTAAATATGTGGCTTCAAATAGTTTAACTTTTATGTATGTAGTTATAGTTACTTTTTAGGTCTATAAGTTTAGAAGTAAATTAAAGTTGCTGGGCAATGTATAAAAGTGCGGCTTACTTGAGGATCAGAATAGAAAAGTGGCAAAGGGTTCAGACACAATGGAGCGGGCTATGCTTACTTGCATGATCAGCCGATCCTGACTTGCAGAAATGAAAAAATATAAATAGAAGATAAAAATATAAAGCCGGCCAAGTGCGAGTCGGACTCGCGCACGAAAGGTTCCGTACCATTATCGCAAAAAACGGCAAAAAAATCACGTTTGTTGTATGGGAGCCCCACTTATATATTTATTTTATTCTGATCTGTCTTTAATATTTGTTGTTATAGCGGCAACAGAAATACATCATCAATGAAAATTTCAACTACCTAGCTATCACGGTTCATGAGATACAGCCTGGTGACAGACAGACAGACAGACGGACCGCGGAGTCTTAATTAATAGGGTCCTGTTTTTACCCTTTGGGTACGGAACCCTAAATCAATAGCAGGGAACAGGGCACAATTTACACAAAACGGATAGTCGATGGTGCTGAAAAGAGTATCAGAAGACGAGGCTTTGGAAGACCTCACACAAAGAGGACCGAGGACTTGACCAGGACCTCGGGAGCCAATGTGTGCGAGAATTGAACCGGTCAACGTAGCGATGCTCGAGTAATGCTTGTCTAGCAATCGTAATGGACGTCTTTCGTCTAAAATGTTGATGTTCTTAAGGGTGCAGGCGCTAAAAGTAAGGCTTCGGAATCAGCCTAATTTCGTTTTCAAGGGCATCGTTTCAAATAAACCAAAAGCAGTGTGATTTTTTTTGATTCTACAATACTGAGTAGTGGTTTTCTTACCCTTTTTTGCTTTAGTCCTACGCAAGTCTGGTAAAGGTTATTTTATACTTTTATAGATTTACTTTGAAGATTTTTTAGGTCACAAGAGACTTTGAACTTTCCAACTATTTCGATTTCTCATACCAGATTTTAAAGAGTACTTATTTTTAGGGTTCCGTACCCAAAGGGTAAAAACGGGACCCTATTACTAAGACTCCGCGGTCCGTCTGTCTGTCTGTCTGTCCGTCTGTCACCAGGCTGTATCTCATGAACCGTGATATCTAGGCAGTTGAAATTTTTACAGATGATGTATTTCTGTTGCCGCTATAACAACAACAGAATAAAATAAATATTTAAGTGGGGTTCCCATACAATAAACGCGTTCTATTTGCCGTTTTTTTGTGATAATGGTACGGAACTCTTCGTGCGTGATTCCGACTCGCACTTGGCCGGTTTTATTCCAGTGGGTTTATAAACCTCAGTGGGTATTGAAGAGCAATATTATAGACTATTTGAATTTAATTTCGGGGTTATTGAATTGGAAACCGAAGCATAGTTGGATACCTAACTAAGATTTAATGTAAGTATCAAGTACAATCAATAATTTTAGTATTATGTAGGTACTGTAAATTTCTTTAATACAATTTTCATTTCATCCATCGATTTAGTGTAGGTACCCGCATAATACAATTTTTATAGTACAACTAGAATCAGAATAAATGACACATATACTAGTTCCTAATAACAGTATTGATAGCACACTATAATTTGTTGGTAAAAATTCTAATCTTCATTCTTATTCTTCTTTCGTGTGAGGTGTGGCCACCTCTGGTGTCAGGGTTAATTAAGCCGCCTCTAGGAACCCCACAGGTATATGAATTGGCTATTTCAGACTTACATTAACTATGTAAGTTCAGGTTTCCTCACGATGTTTTCCTTCACCGTTGCCTGTGATGTCCAAGATAAATTTAGAAAGTACATATTCATTTGAAAAATGCATATTGGTACTTGCCCGGATTTGAACCCACGACCTCAAGCACGAGAGGCGAGGTCTTTAGCCACTGGGCCACCACGACATTTAATAATCTTCATGAAATTTCTACAAATACTTACCTTTACAATATTATTCAGTATACTTCTCCTTTAATATTTAGTTTAAGTTTAAACAAAGCCACCACTAAAGATCTAGGTTTTAATCCTACCTGCTCTTGAACCTAACGTTACAAAGAACGTCTAGGGTATTTGGTGAACAGCAGATCCCACTCCAGGCTTATTACTTAGGCTCAGGATCTAGATACAGTACTTCGCTTTAATAAATTCAATTTTCCGTTACACGTAGCCACACAGCTCTATTTCACTGTGGATTACGCTAAACAACTGCTGAATGGAGTTGCGACTTAGCCCTGAAAACATCACAGAACTTCAGGCTCTATAACCTCCAATATAAAGTGCATACTCCCGTGTAATTTTCTGATTGGTGAAACATCCTGTGTGGTTGACTGCGAAAGTAAATTCCGACAAATTTAGGGAATGCGTATAATGAATCAGTGAGATCGTCTTGATAACAATATGCATGAATATTTTGTGTTGTGTTCTACTGTTTTGGAAGCCAGTAAATGTGTCTGACAAATAAGACTTTAACCAGACTTCAGATGCGTTTCTCGTAAGTAAAATGTAATTAATTTTATTTAAATTTAATTTAATTTTAACAAAGTGGTTACTAATTACGAAAATGCGTCTGCTTTGCGGGTAATGCTCTTCTTAGCATTTAAATTGTTTATTACATTGCAGATTTTAATATTTCCGTCTTAATTAAACAAAATTCGTCCAATTTGTTCAGATGGGATGGTTTTGGTGTATTTTATGGCGTACTAGCTTTTGCCATCGGTTTTGCTCGCGTGATAGTCGTAAATTATAAGAAGAACCGAAAAACCAAAATTTATAATAACGTGGTTTGGCGTGAAAATGTAATAAACAGTGTGTGTTTGTTTGTTGATTGACTTAGTTTTGCATTTATTACATTCATATGGATATAGTAGGACCACTTTACCTACCTAACTACAGGTACCCATCATCATCATCAGCCTTTTAATGTTCCCACTGCTGGGACACAGGCTCTGTGCGAGGAAATGGGCCATAATCCACCACGCGGGTTCAATGCGATTGGTAGATGACAGTCTTCAAATTTTTAGTTCTAGGACATGCCGGTTTCCTCACGATGTTTTCCTTAACCGTTTTGAGAGCAGTTAAGTGGTGATGAAATAATTTACACAAAGTTAAGTGCCTGGGTTCGAACTCACGACCTACAACTTGTAAGTCGCGACCGCTACCACTGGGCCACCACTGCTGCACTGAACTATATTTAACGATTGATTACTTTAAATTGCAGTTCGTGGGCCAAGCAAACATCCGCTCTAGGTTGGCAGAACTTAGAACCAGCTGAAAGAAAACAGCCTGTGCGATAAAAAAATATAGCCGTCCGTAGGCCATAAATTTAAAGCAGCATGCCGGTTTAAATATCTGTTCCAAGGCAGAGGAAACCACGGGCCGGGTAATGTATGGATTGATCTTGTGTAGTGGAGTGAGATACTATGGTACGTGCTTTGCGGTGGCTAAGTAATTATTAAGTCGAGCAACTAGCAGAGGGGCCACAGGGTAGCAATATGCAGTGGGAAAAGATTAAATTTTAACAAAAATTTCAAATTTATAACAGCTTGTAAAAATTGTGTAAGTGTAATGTTATGCATAGATATCTAAGTATTTTTTTTTAGGAAATTGGCATGTTTTTTAAATGTATAATATTACACAATAGCGTAGTTGGCAAAAAATATGTAATTAGTCTGTCAGTTAGATGATCTAAAAATATTGGACACGCATTTTTCTTTTGCCACGTAAACAAAAAATTACGACGTTACAGTGCGTTGAAATATCGTGTGACGTCACGTTGTGCTACACTTAATACTGACAAAATGACGTCACAAGCCCCCACTCCTGAACTTTGATGAGCTTTATATTTATCAATTTGTATTTATTTGATAAAGCAAAAAATACTATTTTACTATTTTATCAACGTCATCAATCAATCAAATCAATCAATGCCCAGCGCAGTCCATAATATTTTGGCATTTCGATTATGCTTTTCAATGATAGAATGACATTTTACCTCAGGTTTGCTGTCTCCGTCCAATCGCTCGTTATCATTTATTCATTTTTTCATTTGTTCATTCATAGTTACTGTAATTCTTTATTTTTTTGTTTAAGAAATTGACTCACACACTGTTCCGTTTTTGTTGAATTCAGTATTTTACCTATGTTTGCAACCATGTTCCTATTTATTAAATTAATTAATTTACCTGTTAATGCTTTTAATACTTGGTATGATATGATATAAATACGTATGTAGTGCTATTCTGGGTGCATTGTACTCATATATAAGAATTTATTAATGTATGTACTTATGTAAATATTGTAAACCACTTATTATTTTTAAATGAGTAAGTAAGGAGTTTCTTGTGCGTTCTTCTCCATAACAAGCTACTTTTCCGAATTCACGGTAGAATCAATTTTTATTACGTGTAATCTTGACGTTCAAAAGTGCCGCTTAATGGCCTAGTTGAAATAATGTTTTTTTTTCAGTCATCACGCAAGTATTTATCCTTTGAAAATAATATTTAAGCAAATAGTTTTATAGGTGCCAGACATTTTAGATGTTCTTATTCTTTGGATACCGTTCTTCTTAATATATTTCTATATACACATATATACTTCGTAATATATTATATTAAGGCTCAAGTCCAAAACACTCTCAAAACGGTGAAGGAAAACATCGTGAGGAAACCGGCATGTCCGAGAACCAAAAATTCGAAGACATGTGACATCCACCAACCCGCATTGGGCCAGCGTGGTGGATTACGGCCCATTCCCTCTCACAGAGAGGAGGCCTGTGTCCCAGCAGTGGGAACATTAATAGGCTGATGATGATGAAGGCTCAACTTGCATTACCAAGACACACGAGACAGATTTGCAAAACCACTGCTGCTTATTTCTACTCTGTGTGCCCAAGGTTAGCGCACACCAATTTATTTATAACGAAAGTCCAATTTATAATTTACGTTGGACAGGTTCATCCGTAAATAACTTTCAATTCAAGTTAGCAACTTACTGTAACACAACTCAAAATGTTGGAAAATTATTAGCACATTCAATATTTCGCTCAAGGACTTCCTACCGTGTTTTAAACAGGAAATTAATTTCGTTGAAGCCTTATATTGAAGAGAATTTTTATTATAAGTTAATTAATTATGGATCAAACGGAATGAGTGATTTCTTTGATCGTTTTAATGATCAACATATAAATGACTGTTTCCTAACTTTCAAGGGCCGAAACTGCGTTAAGTGGTTGTCCGCAACGGGCACTCGTCGCGTTTCTACGCGCGTTGATACGGATTATTTTATTTACGCAGTGTTGTTAGTAAAATTTTAACGGTGTGAATGTACAGTCATGTTGATGGATCAGTTAATATATTATTACGTAACAAAACGACTAGCAAACCTCGCGTCCCCGCGACGGGCACCCGCGCGGGTCTACGCGACGGAACACTTGTGTATTGAACCGCGCGGGCGTCCATTTAACGCAGTATCAGCCCTCAGACCTCGTTTACGGAGAAGCGGGGCGTCGTCGTCGCACGCCGCGTGCTGCGTGACGCCTCGCGGCGCGTCTCTACTACGTAAACGCCATCGCTTCTCAGTAAACGCTCTCATACAACGCCATATGTTGAATTTTGTGCGGGTCGCACCGCCAAACGCCTTACTGCGACCTTTTTAGACTGAAATGAATTTATTTTATGACTTAAGAAAACTAACAGCTAGGGTACAGATCAGTGGCGGCTGGTGGATCATAGTAGTGGTAGTGCACTTTGCCGTCTCACTGGGTAATTGTGTTAGATATGCTAAAATTCACAGGAGCCTATGTAAATCGGCAAACCATCTCGCTAGCGACTTCTAATTCGACGCCAACGCCATCTAGTTACGTCGTTGTACAACTTTTAATGTTGGTACTCGACCCTAAGATAAATTTCGTTCGTCAAACCTCGCCCGCTCTCGGTAATCTTCGGTTTTCTGGTGCGGCGCACGAGAATGGTCATATTTCGCCGTACATTTTCTATTGAACTATCTCTGTCTCACGCGCCAGGCGTTTTCGCTTGTTTCTCATAGAATTGTATGAACTCTCGCCGTGCGCTTTAGCCTAGCGCACGGGGAGTATTTTTTACAGCAATATACGTCTTATTACTTTAGCAAAGAGCTTAAATTTGTTTGTCATAATTTCGTATATATTGAATAGATCGTTAATCAGATATTATTAAACATTTTTATTTTATTTCTAAACCTTTTTAAATCTGGCAGTTCAGTGCACGAGTGAACTTAAAGTACAGCCGCCTCTGGTACAGATAGTAGACAGTTAGTAAAGGAATGCCAATTAAAAGTATTCACTGACAATATTAGACTAGCAAAAAAACATTAGACAGGCAAGAGAAAGTACAAAAAAGCACTCGTGGAGAATGAAAGAAGAGACTGAATAAATTTTCAGTGATCTTCAAAGAAGTTTTTACATAACATTTTTTTTAGTTTTAGAACAAAAATCAAAATGTTGGAGAACAAATCAATTCATCAATACTCTGACACATTGAGTTGTATGCCATGCTAGCTGTTATTATATAAGAGTTTTGTCGATAGAGGAACATACAGAGGTTGATGATGCCATAACTTACCGTAACAGAACATACACACATTTATTATTTATTTATATATACTTTATTGTAGGTACACCAAGTTAAAACATAGAAAAGGAAACATGAAATTAAAATACAAACAACGATCGGCCTTATCACATACCGCGATCTCTCCCAGGCAACCTGGAATACACAGTGATAGCCTGGACATGAAATGGGATTGACATTGGTGTAACACACAAAATTACGAATATTTAAATATACGATAATATTATAATATATTCACAAATATATACGTATGTTATAGAATACATACATAAATACATACATACTAAATACATATATAGGCAATGGAAGTAAATATTGACTAACGACAATCACAGCAACAGGTAATGTTCTTTTACGAGTCTTATAAATACAGGCAACGACTGAGCGCGTATTATTGAGTCGTGCAATGCATTCCACAGACGAGCAGCTTAGATAGTAAAAGATTTATCCAAGAAAGACACACATTACGTAAGATCACGCCTGTTTTCCTCGAAGGGGTAGGCAGGGGTGCACCTACTGTCGCGGATGAATTTGAAAGACAGTTACCGCGGGCCTCACACAAGCAACTGAACGAACATGGGTGGGTTTTAGTCAGAAAAAGTCTGACACGACCGCCCGCTTCACCCAGAGCGGCAGAAGTCATTGGATGATTTACCATCCAATAAAAAAAACCAGGCTCCAGGTTGCTACTGGTTGGTTCACGACAAACAATTTGGTAGTAAATGAAAAAAAAAAACAAATGTATTCCATTCACATTGTCGAATGTCAGAAGTAGCGAATGCGACATCATATTGTATTGAGAAAAGCTGGACTATGTAAATCAAGCAGTTTTCCTAGGAATCACTATAGACGACAAATTACAATACGAGGCCCTCACATATCATCTCTTGCGGGTCGGCCGCTTATGCTGTTAGAAAAATAAGACAGTTAACGGATGTGGCAACCGCGCGTTTGGTCTATTTTATTAGGGTTCCGTACCCAAAGGTTAAAAACGGGATCCTATTACTAAGACTCCGCTGTCCGTCTGTCTGACTGTCTGTCACCAGGCTGTATCTCATGAACCGTTATAGCTAGACGGTTGAAATTTTCTCAGGTGATGTATTCCTGTTGCCGCTATAATAACAAATACAAAAAACAGATTAAATAAATATTTAAGTGGGCCTCCCATACAACAAACGTGATTTTTTTACCGTTTTTTCCAATCATTATTGCACGAAACCCTTCATGCGCGAGTCCGACTCGCATTTGGCCGGTTTTTTTAGTTACTTTAGTAACATTATGTCATACGGTATTTTGCAATGGGGTCGGGTGGCTGACATTGAATCAATATTTATATTGCAAAAGAGCCCTACATAAGTGAAGTCACCGAGAATCTTTTTGGGAGCTATTTAAAAAGATTAATTTGATGACAGTTTCATGCCAATTCATTTATGAAAATATTATGTACGTAAGGAAAAAAATTAATCTCTTTAGTAAAGTTAGTGATAGACACAATTGCAATACTAGAAATAAAGATAAGTTAGATCAACCATCTTATAGATTAGCTAAAGTACACACATCGTTCATGGGGTACTGTGTTGAATTCTATAACAAAATACCTTGTGGAATATTAAAACTAAAAGAAAATTTAATACAATAGTTAAAAGTACACTTTGTAAACAAGCATATTAAAAATTAGATGATTATATTCAAGATAAGAATGCTTGGCAACATGCTGATCCTGCTCTATAGGGCAATATTTAGTTTCGACAAAATTAAACTGGTTTTGTATTATTTTATTATTATTATGAGCCCGTTACGTCCCACTGCAGGGCAAAGGCCTCCCTTCCGTCTTTCCATTTTTCCCTGTCTCTTGCTATATCTGGCCAATCCTTCAGATAAACGTCTAATTCGTCACGCCATCTCTTTCTGGGCCTACCGCGTCGCCGGTTCCTGTTATTCGGAATCCAGTCAGTGGTTACTTTTGCCCAATTCTGTTGCGACATGCGGCAGATGTGGCCTGCCCAATTCCACTTTAGTTTGGCGGCTGTTTTGCCTACGTCTGCGATTTGTGTTTTGGAACGAAGTATACTGTTCCGAATGCGATCTATGATTTTGACTCCTAGAATACTTCGTTCCATCGCTCGCTGGCAGACCCCGAGTGCGGACTTTTGCGCTTCATAGGTGAGGGTAGGAAGGATGCACATATCCATGAGTTTCCTTTTTAGGGAAAGTGGAAGTGATCCTTTCATTCCGCTGCGCGCGCGCTCGTCGTACGGACGTGTGTTACCAAGCAAAAACAGCTGTTATTGTGGATATTATTGTCTATCAATTCACTACTGACATTAACGTAGTTCCAAGTAAAATGGTTCAATGCAAAAAGTGTAAACTCTTTGTGTCGCTGACCAAAGATGACTTGGTGAGGTGTAAAGGTGCATGTGAAGCGGTGTATCACAAAAAATGTGTGCAAAGCAACAGGCAGTTCCTGCTGTCGGGAAACTGCGATGACTGTCGGTCAGCAAAAAGCAGTCCCGTGCAAGCAAAGCCAGTTCAATACCCAAAACTAGCTATGGATTCTAGTGAAGCTTCAGGCGAAAGCATACTGGCTGAAATAAATAAAAAGTTGGAGGTACTTTACAGTGTCGAGAAAAAAATTGTCGAACTTACTGCGACCGTTGAATTTTATTCCGAAATGTACCAGACTTTGGTGGAATTTAAAGATGAATCTCAAAAGAAAATCAAATCTTTAGAACAAAAGAACGTGTACCTACAGAAGTACAATAAAGCCCTGGAAGAGAGAGTACAGGAGTTGGAGGTAAAAGGCCATGAAAAAAATATTGAAATACATGGATTGGAGATGCGTAAAGAAGAAAATGTTAAATCGGTGGTAGGGGAACTGGCAAAAAAACTAAACCTGAACCCAAATGATGTCGAGGATGCACAGAGGGTAGGGCGAGAAAAACCGGGCGACACAAAACCCAAAGTAGTACTGGTTAAGCTTCACTCTAAGAGTGCCCGTAACAATTGGATGATGGCGAAAAAGGTAAACAAAATTACCAATAATCAAGTTTACGCCAATGGCAGTGATAGCAGAATATTTATTAATGAAGATTTACCTAAGTATAAGCGTCAACTTCTATGGACCGTTAGAAACCAATTAAAGCCAAAAGGGTTCCAGTACATCTGGGTTCAGGATGGTAATATTCTGGTCAAGAAGAATAGTGAAGAAAAAAAGATCTACAATATAAGACTGGAAGAGGATTTGAAAATGTTCGATACATGTGGGTAGACGTCTAGCGCACACATAGTGCAAACTGAACACCGCGAGCATCAACAAAAAATAAATAAAAGTGGATCGCTTCGACAATCTTACTACATTGGAATGTCAGTTTACGAGATTCAAAAATGTGAGTACTTGGGCTCAGTCTCTGCCTGACAACAGCAAATATATACATGTAGTACACTTAAATATTCGATCTATAAGAAAAAACTTTAATGAAGTCCTAATTTTTTGTAAAAACTGCTCTGATGTTATAAAAATACTGGTGTTGACAGAGGTTAACATTAAGAAAGACGAATTATCTTTATACAACATAGACGGTTATAATCTATTTTCAAACACGAGGGAGAAAGCAAGAGGAGGAGGTGTGCTGATTTATTGTAAAGAGTATCTTACTTTCAATGCAAATAAAACTCAGACTAGTTCATTGGAAGGCATCTGTGGTAAACTCACTGTTGACAAGTCAACGATTAATATAATCGCTGTCTACAGACCACCAAGGACGAATAAAATGTTATTTATTGATGAAATCGAGCAAATACTCAAGAAGATCCCATCAAACGAGGACGTCGTCATATTAGGTGATGTGAACATAAATCTGTTAGGAGTGAGTGAAAGTCAACAAGTGTCGAACTATAAAGACTGCCTGTGTGGACTAGGCTTACAGTGCGTGATACCATCTACCGAGGTGACGCGAGAGGCTATCGTCGCGGGTGTAAGAGAAGTGTCGTGTATAGACCATGTCTGGGTGCGTACCGGACAGTTGCAAGGTTGTCTGTCGTTTGTGGTTGAGTGTTTCATGTCGGATCACCATGTGGTGGGTGTTTCGATACCGTTAGATGCGACGCCACCGTAGACGGACAATAAGAACTTGGACACTCGGTATGTGATTAGTAATAAGACTGTAGCTAAGAAAATCACTGAATATGATTGGTCTCAACTGTTGTTTACTGATTGCCCTTTATCTGTATATGATAAGTTGCAAAATACATTTAATGATATTTATAAACATAGTAAGACTGTAATGCCAAAGAAAAAAAAACGGGATACACAACCATGGATAAGTAGGAATTTGAAAAATATGTTGTTGCGTAGGGATAGATTGTTTAGAGAGTGGAAAGATACACCTAACAATAACACAAAAAGATTAGAGTACACCAGGTTTAGAAATAAAGTAAATAAATTGATTTTTAAAGAAAAAAATAAGTTTCGTCAACAAGAAATAAAGAATTGTAATGGTGACCCAAAAAAAATCTGGGACAAAATTAATAGTTGGACAGGTAGAGAAAAGGCAAATATAGATGACATAGTCAAGAGATACTTTGGAGGTAAAGACACGATGTATAATATATGTAGTAAATTTGCAGACACCTTTACTGAAGAAATTATAAATATAAAACACAATTGTGACATTAAATTATTAGATAGAAATAAATATGTTAGGGTAAGTAATGTGACCTTCCGTTTTAAACCCGTGTCCGGCGACACAGTGTGTAAAGTTATCGATCAGCTGAGCAGAGATAAGGCGCCTGGCATTGATGGTATCCGAGTTATGGATTTAAAACTAATTAAGAATGAAATTGCACCAGTTTTGTCGCACTTTGTCAATCTGTGTTTATCGAAAGGGGAATATCCAAGTATACTTAAAAAAGCTTTAATCAGGCCCATCTTTAAACAAGGAACGCACTCGGATTACGCTAACTATAGGCCTATAGCTATCTTATCAGTGATAAATAAAATAGTAGAAAAAATAGTAGTTGGTCAGGTTGGCGAATTCTTAGAGCAGAATGATATACTGGCAGATGCGCAACACGGATTTAGGCGCGGCCGTAGCACCATGACGGCACTTTCTCAGTTTTCTGAAGACATGAACAGTAGTCTGGATCAGGGACACCAGATCTTGGCGCTGTTCATCGATTATAAGAAGGCTTTCGACACTCTGGACCACGAGGTGCTGTTGCAGGCCATGGATGAGTGTGGGATCAGAGGCCCCACTAACAGGTGGTTCCGGAACTACCTAAGTGGCAGAACCTTACAAACCTGCATTGCCGGAGTAGTCGGTAAGGAAGCTGCGGTTGCCCTTGGCGTGCCGACTGGATCCGTGTACGGACCAGTTGGCTATGTCATGCATGTCAATAGCGTCAGTAATGTTGTGAAGAAATGTCGTGTTTATATGTATGCGGACGACATGTGTCTCGTGTACTCCTCGAGGGATATACAGGAGGTCAGGTCTATTTTGCAAGATGACTTCGACAATATCACCCGATGGGCGCACGATAACGGTATCATCCTAAATCTAAGTAAGACGAAGGTGATGCATGTGCACTCGCCGCACAACCTGCTGGCAAAAAAGGTCTGCAGTGATGATATCGGTATTGTGGGCCATACTTACGAGTGTATGCACGTCGGGAATGTCAACTGTGTATGTCAAAAACTTGAGTATCTCGATAGATTTAGGTATCTGGGGCTGTGGGTTGACCGCCACATAAACTGGAAGACACAGATTGACACAGTGTGTGCAAGGCTTAGGTCAGTTTTGGGGAAGTTTTATGTCTTGAATGCGCCGTTGAGTAGAAAAACGTTGCGTGTAATTTATTTTGCCCTAGCCGAGTCTTTGATTAGCTATGGACTAAATATGTATGGCCGTACATTTAAAACATATTTGAATAGTATCAGATCACTGCAAATTCGTTTCATAAAGTATCTTGTTAGCCCTAAAATAAAGCAAGAGAGTAAAGAAAATTATGAGAAACTATTTGTTGTATGTAAGGTGCTTCCTGTACATGAGAAGGTCAAGTACTTGTTGGTTCTCGAGCAGTTCTATAACGATCAATATAAAGTCTATGAGAAGAACACTTACAATACTCGAAGTGTTAGAGAACGTAAGTTCCTACGAGCATCAGCAAAAAATTACTACGGCAAGAGAACCAACAAGTATTTGATCCCCACAGTGTTTAATAGTCTTAATTGGTTGAGAGGGGAAAGTGGTGGAATTGCCAAGGGAACGTTAAAAAGAAAACTTATAGATGTGTTGCTTGATGGGGTGGCCGTTGCCTGTGATAGTGCATCAGCACTGTCACAGGTAGCAGCTACTTCACGGCGGGATTGACTAGGCATATTAATTATAGTGTGCCTGGTCAATCATGTTGTAGTATAGTCGTGAGTACCCGTGAGTAAGTTTGAATCTACTTATTATAACATTGCGCTGACGCGCGCACATCTGTTGTGTTGTTGTGAGTTTGTTATGCCTGTTTATCCATATATACCTAGGTGGCGGCGCCGCCAACGCGCCAGCGAATGTGCGTCGGTGGCCCGCGTTGCCACTGATTTGTTTTGTTTATATGCCTATGTTTAAAGTTTAATTGTTATACGAGCGCTTATCCCGCCGATAAACTGCCTCGCAGTTTGGTGGGTTTGTAATTTTAAGAACAAATGTATTTTTCAAAATAAACGATTTATTATTTAAAAAAAAAAAAAAAAAAAAAAAAATTAGGTGTTTCATCGACTAATAGCTCTTCCATGCGTTTTCGGCGCGTCGAGCAACTTCTTTATCTTGTTCTTGGTTTTGTATTATATTCAAATTTTAGTAATACGTTATTTTCATATTTTTCTTCTCTTTTTGTTTAAAATATTTGACTCGCACACGGTTACGTTGTTGTTGAATTAGGTTATTTACCTATGTTTGCAATATTTGTAAGAATGTGAGAACCATGTTCCTATTTATCAAGTGAAGGAATTTACCTGTTAGTATGTGTGTGGCCATCTGTGGTTTTTTTCATCAGTTCCACTTCAGCAAATGATATTCTCTGAGTGCAAATTATTGCATTGTTGATGAAAATACCAAAATCGCTATATGTATGCCCATAATATTTGAGAAGTTTCCTCGATTTCTCCAGGATTACATGATCAGAACCTGAACCGATGACCATGGGACGTATACCTTTTTAAACAAAAGAAGAATTTTTCAAATCGTTCCAGGCGTTTTTGAGTTATCGGGGAACAAATATAAATAAAATTCTGACGAATTCAGAACATCCTAGTTTTTTTGAAGTTGGTTAGAAAGGTTTTTATTCGCGTTTCAGTTTACTTAATTTCAACAGAATTGGTTCAAAATTGGAAATTCAGTGGGCCAATTATCAATAAATCCTCAATTTCTAAATTTAAATGGGACCAACTTTGAGATATACTGTATACTCTTTCCAATTGTTTTTTTTTTTGTAATGGGATCACTTTATAAACTTATGCGTTAAATTGTGAACCTCCTCCTTTTTTTTCGCCTGGTAAAAACGAGACCAAATCTTGATTAGTTGGTCTTAACAAATTCAGCAGAAGATGAATGAAAATGAAAAGCTACAACTCGAAAAACAAATTCATACACCAAGCTTCGTCTACAAAAATAACCTCCCAAACAAGCAAACATTACAACCGAAAAACTCGAAATACAGGAATAACAAATCAAAAGCCAGTCACGTCACTAATCCAACAACAATGTTATCTTTAAAAAAAAACAATACGCTGGCAGAATCATCTCAAAATCCCGGGCGATGTATGCAAATTAGTTAGGAACTCCTAGCAGCTCCCGAGGGCCTGACCGGTCCACTGAATTCATCCGTGCTTTATTTAAACGTGCCTCGTCAAGGTGAGTTTGAAACGACTGTAATTCCAACACTCGAAAATCAACCTTAAAATTAGAATATAAATCTTAAATTTGTTTGAACGAGACTGGAGTGGTTTTCCATATTTATAGCAATAAAACAGGACCTATAAGGACCTGACCATAGGATGCTTTTATAGTTCGTCGTGATAGCAATATGGATATATATCTGCCATGCCTTTTCCCAACTATATTGGGGTCGGCTACCAGTCCCACCGGATTCAGCTGAGTACCAGTGTTTTACATGGAGCGACTGCCTATCTGACCTCCACAACCCAGTAACTGGGTAACACGGAGCTTCTTGGCAAGACTGGTGTCAGATCTCAAGCTTCTGACTACCCGTAAAGACTGTCAAAGATCTTCAAATGACAGCCGGGACACGAAGTGCTGCACGGTGCTTGCCGAGGCACGAAGGAAACTCGGTATGTTGAAAATGGTCACCCATCCACGGACCGACCTCGTCAAGCATCGCTTAACCTTTAAGATCGACCCGTGCGGCTGTTATTATTTAGCCACGAGCTCCTCAGGGATGTTAACTGAAAATTATGCGTTGTAATATCTTGTGACATCACGCCGTTAGTGTTCTTCTACATTCTTTTTCGTGTGAGGATGTGGCCACCACTGGTGTCAGAGTTAATTAAGCCGTTAGTACACTTTATACTCAGTTAGTTCCGCTATGGTCGACTCGAAAAATACCTACTGAAAGATGCCGCTATGCCCGATTTCAAATTCACTTACCATTTAAAAAGTAAATTATGAAAACTTAGCATGTAAATTCCGTTACTTTCGCGAAAATAAGTTAATAAACGTTCCATTTCATCATTCTAACGCAGACTTGCCTCGCCGCCACTTAACACGTCGCGTCTTTCATTTTAAAAACAAAGTGTCTATCCATTTCAGAGAACTGTGAAAAAACGAAAAAATTCGTTGTTTATTTTATAAAGGAGAATTAACTCTTCAGTAAAAGTTCAAACTCGAAAGAAAATTATTTCCAGTAGATGATAAATTACTCAATGTAACGGAAGCTGGATTGGTAAAATTTTACTTTGGGAATATTTCTAGTGCGAAATTTGATGGAAAGTTGAAATAAATTAAATTAATAAACGAGGAAAAAGATTTTTAATCCAATCAATCAGATTTCATGATCTTGTTTACACAGAAATCTTACTTACACCAAAATGCAGTAGGTTCATTCAGGTATCAAGATTCAGTATTCTGAAAAGGTGGTCTCAATATTATGAATATTATTTCAGCATAAAGGCTCCCCGAAGAAAGGCGTGGTGTGACAGTGTGACCACTAAGATTATGCTACAACGAACATTCATAGAAATTGTTATTTCTAAAGATCAATTCTACAACAGTTTCCATGACACCGCGCTCTCGCATATTTGTCACATTTTTGTGTCATAACGGTCTGCGGGAGCATTAAGGCAGGTAGGTAATCTAAGAAACTTGGCAATAAGTTATTACACAACCTTCGCAGAGTCCTTGGCATGGAGTTGCCATCAAGTCTCAACTTCGGCGCCTCCATCGAGTACAAAGCCCAACTTGCGGCAAAGAAACTGGGCGTCCTAGTCAGAGTGAAGCGATACTTTATGCCAGCTATTTACTCTTTACAAAGCGCAAGTCCGACCCTGCATGGAGTATTGCAGCCACCTCTGGGATGGCTCAGCTAAATATCAGCTTGCCGCGCTTAACTCGGTGGTTGCAGAGCTAAGAGACTAATTGGCGACGTCAAACTGGTGGATGCCAAGCTTCACAGCACAGCCGTAAGGTTGCCTGCTTGTCGGTATTCTACAGACCGTATTTTGGCGAGTGTCCTCATGAACTCCACGACCTCATCCCACCGGCCCCCTTCTACCATCGGACATCTAGACGCACTGCAAGTTACCATCCTCACCTAGTTGCTATTCCACCAATTCGCACCAAGATCTTCCAAACATCCTTCAAAATGCGCACTGCAGAAGAGTGGAACTCACTGCCTGCGGCTGTGTTTCCGAACGCATACAACCTGAATATCTTCAAACTTAGAGTGAACAGGCTTCTTCTGGGTAAGCTCACTCCATCGTCGACTTTGTCTATGTCACCTCTGACCTATACTAGAGGCAAGAGCTAACCCACCAAAAATAAAAAAGAGTAAAAATGTACGACAAGAGACCTTTACAATACAGCCCATTAATGAGAACATCTCAACAGAATATCAAAAGCAAGATTCTCTTAACTTTTAGACCCTTGGCACCCTGATATGATCTTCTTTATAGCGCGATAAGCGTTAATAGAGTCAGCACAATGCATCAAATGGCACAAAAGCAATTGTTTTTCGGCAATAAATAGGTTACCTAATTATCGCTTAATGAGAATAGGACCCAGATCTCAGTCTCAGCCGATAAAGACTGAATGTCAAGGAGATTAAGAATTACTTTTAGATTGTGCCTTAATGAAACTCATTTTAGATAATGTGGCCCTATAAAGGGGTATTTTATTGTGAATAAGTTAGGTTTTTGTTGATAGAATTCTGGATTTAATTTCAATTCGCAAAAGATAAGGGGATAACTTTTTGACTTCTATGTTTTAAGCAAAGGTGTATGGAACTTGATCAAGGGCAAGTAGCTTTTGAGTAAGGCTTTGGCCACACTGCGGCAAATTCGCGACAGTGCGCGATTCGTCTGCTACTTTAATGACTCGAAAATCACGCGACTTTTTGCGCTTGTTTAAACGTCTTCGTACCATAAGTTAGTTGACAAAATCGTCCTCCCGCTCGGGATTTGCTTTTGTTTGGCCAGAGTTTTATTCATATTTTACTCTCATTCTCTTATGAATTTAATTGCCACGATAAAATCACAAAAAATACAAAATAAGCTTATGTTCCTTGACATAATTTGCACATTTTCATAAAGACAGACATTGATCAAAATATCAACCAACGTTTTAAACGCTTCTGTATAAAAGTGAGTAGAGTATGTTTTTCTACGTAAAAGCCGGTCTCTCACAGAAAGCTTTGCAAACATCATACTCAAACAAAACATTATGTACATACTGAGAATTCCCAGATGGCGGTAAAGTAGCAAAGTGTGACGTACACTCCAATTGCGGGGGATTTATACTCGGTTACCTCCCATAGTGTTGGGAATTACGAGAAAATTAAATTCCGTGGGCATTTAGTTCGTCGTGTGGACATTGTTTTTGCAAACCGGCGTGTAGTCAAAGAGCTTGCATTACGGACACGGTACTAAATGGACATGAGTTTACTAACTCTAGGCGACACGTAAACTAATTTTAATCTGCTAGAGTTTCACCTTACGAACAAAGCCCTAAAAATCTAAAAGCGCGTTTTTATTTCTGTCTGACTTCTGTCATACAGGTCCACCTATTTCGGGAGTCAGAGGGTTCAATAACTGCTGTAAAAAATATGTCAATAAAGATTATTTTTATTGTATTTAGAAAGTTATTTAATTGACGTAGTGAAAACGAGCGTCTGCTCGTTCAAGTGGTATTGTTCGTGCTATTTAATTATTTTCCTAGGGTTTTTTTTTAGGGTTCCGTACCCAAAGGGTAAAAACGGGACCCTATTACTAAGACTCTGCGATCCGTCTGTCTGTCTATCTGTCCGTCTGTCACCAGGCTGTATCTCATGAACGGTGATAGATAGACAGTTGCAATTTTCACAGATGATGTATTTCTGTTGCCGCTATAACAACAAATACTAAAAACAGAACAAATTAAATATTTAAGTGGGGCTCCCACAACAAACGTGATTTTTGCCGTTTTTTGCGATAATGGTACGGAACCATTCGTGCGCGAGTCCAACTCGCACTTGGCCGGTTTTTTTATAAATTATGTTATCTGGCATTTATCCACTATTGCACCTAAAGGTAATCGATGATGTGGTCGACACGCTTGCCTAGCCACAGAGGACTCTCGGTATGTTAGATCGTCACGCATCCACGGATTGACCAAGGGAAGAGCTACTTAACCTTAAAAATTATTTATTACAAGATCATTCATTAGAATAACCCTCTACATAACAAAAAAACATTGCCTCAAAAAGAAACACTAAAACACAGTTTCAGTCAAAGTCCTTCAGAAAATTGAATTACACTCAAGGATATTTTGTATGATTCTGTTTTAAGTTTTGCTCTCTAGTACTGAAAGGGATTGCTTATACAATGCTGCCGTACTATAGCCAGAGTGTCACTATCTAAAAAAATCATATTTTGAGTTATAGAAGAAAACAACAATATAAAATTACAAATTAAAAAAAGGCCGCGATTTTAATTTTAATTTCTTTCTTTTTAAACTAATACCTAGAAGCAGTTATTGTACACGTTTCAATCGACAATATATCGAAACACGTAATAATGACACGATATCTTGCGAAAAAAATCAGATTCAAAGAGTAAAATGCGAATAACTTTTGAACGGCTAAACCGATTTTATTCAAACACTAGCTGTTACCCGCGGCTTCGCTCCCGTGGACCACCCCACAGGACATAAATAGCCTATGTCACTCAAGAATAATGTAGCTTTCTATTGGTGAAAGAATTTTTTAAATCAGTCCAGTAGTTTCGGAGCCTATTCGGTACAAACAAACAAAGAAATCTTTTCTCTTTATAATATAAGTATAGATAGCTAAGAACACTCTTGAGAAAGTTACCTTTCAAACAAAAAAAAACTAAATCAAAATCGGTTCATCCGTTTAGGCGCTATGATGCCACAGACAGACACACAGATACACAGATCACACGTCAAACTTATAAAACCCATCTTTTTCCGTCGGGGGGGTTTAAAAAAACGGCGAATTAATAAAAGTAGATGCTATTTATAAACTACAAGTTATATGCAAGAGTTTCCGCTGTCAAAAGATCTCTTTCGAATAGGCATTGCAAGTTTAAATCAATTACTAAATCTTATCAAACAAAGGTTTATACGTACACAGCAATTTGGGCCGTTTTTATTTCTATCCGGAATCTTTTTTTTTTCATTGTAGATAGGCTTGCGCTTGACCACTATCTCACCTGATGGTAAGCGATGATGTGGTCGAAGGTGTAGCACGCTTGCCTAGAATTAACCTATTCACTCTTGACTTTTGCCCTAGAATGTAGCTATCGGGAAAAACAGACTCCGGCAAGGAATTCCACTCCTTAGCTGTACGCATTATGAAACCAAAACGATTAGTGCGTATGGGTGGGATGTCCACCATGTACCGATGACGCATCGCCGTACGTCTTGTAGTCCGATGGTGAAACGGGCTTGGTAGAATTAGATCATGCAATTCCATCGCACATTCCCCGAAATGTGAATCTATTCATAATCATCATCATTCAGCCGAAGGACGTCCACTGCTGGACATAGTCCTCCCCCAAGTTTCGCCTCCTCAATCGGTCCCGTGCATCCAGCAGATATCAGCAGCCCTGACAAGGTCATCGCTCCACCAAGAGGGAGGCCTTCCAACGCTGCGTCTTCCGGTACGCGGTCGCCATTTCAGAACTTTTCAGCCCCATTGACCATCAGTTCTGCGAGCAATGAGTCCTGCAAACTGCCACTTAAGGTTGGCAATCCTTTGGCTATGTCAGTAACCATGGTTCTCTTGTGGATGCCTTCATTTTTGATTCGACCACGCAAGTTAATTCCGATGGGAATCTATTCCATAGATATAGTATGTACAAGATACACAGAGTCAGATGGAAAACGAAACCAAAAATATAAAATCTATGTGTGAAGGAATTTGTCCATGTGTTAGTTAAAAAAGTGTTGATAAAAAGTCCATGTTCAATATCGATATCGATACTTGGTGAACACCATAAGAAACACGATTGCTGTGTTTTAATTAAAATACAGCAAAAACCATGCTTTGCTTTAATTAAAATACAAATTACAAAATAATATCTCGCATGTATTTAAAATACGAAATACAAAATATTTTTAAGTCGTGTATTTAAAATATAAAATACAGTATTCGATTCCCGCACGGAACAAATACTTGTATGGCCTGCAGATACTTCAATGATAAATGATATTATTTCTGTAAGTTGGTTTGTACAAACACGTTTACATATTTTATAAAAGTAGATGAGGTCGGCGTTTCCTATCTGACTACTCCGAGAAGAAAGGCCGAAACAAACTCAGAGGTCACAGTCTCTTTTAAATTCCAGACAAAATCTTGGTTAGATCATGTGAAGACCATGTAGACTGATGTCTGAAATGGTCTTTTGAGGAAAGAACCAGCCAGATTGAGTGGACCTGGACAGTCAGTGCACGGATTTGTCAATAACCGTGCAGCTCTACTCAGAATTTAAGGAGCTCAACGATTCGACGAACAAAAATAAATAAACATAAATATTATATATTATTATTTACACAACAGAAAAAATTGCTGATGAGCAGAGCACCGATGTATTCTAGCCACTGTAAAACTAATAAATGCATACAATTATAATGACCCTAAATAGACTCCGCACTCGGGTTGGCCGCAGCAAGGACAACCTCCTCAGTTGGGGGTTCTCTGATGGCACTAGTCTTCAGTGCTTATGCAGCATCTCTCCGCAGACCATGGCCCATCTCACGGAGATCAGCATGCCCTGTCACCTGTACTTACGAAGACCTTATGACTGCGTCACCGAATGGTATTGCCGTGGCTGAATTCTGGGCCAAACACAATATTTAACTTTTTATATTTGCAATCGACACGCTAAGAAGAAGAATATAATGACATTCCTAAACCTACTCAAAGTAACAAAACATCAAAACTCCGATTTTTTTGGAAAAATAAAGGCTAATATAATAAACATGTAACTTTAAGTACAGTTTCGATAAAAACATCTTCTCATTCGTAACTTAAATCTATTTTAACAAAACCTGACTAAATAAGTTTGTATTCATGTCATGATGTCACTAAAAACGATTAAGTTTTTAATCGATACTCATGACGTCACCGCTTTGTCAAGCCCTAGCGTAAACAAACAATTTACTCTTTTACTAATAATATTTTCGCCAATTTGGTTTATATATACGAAATATACTTATATAAAACATTGGAAATCAATATACTATTGTAAAACTCTTTTTCTGAGCCGATTACTAGCAGAAATTCGTCAAAATATGGTTCAAAACAATCCAAGGACAAAATTGTATTTACCTGTGACACATGTATTTATTGGGGTTATTTCGTCTTGTAACGTCACATTCACTCACAGAACAAGTCACCATAATTGTATAATTAATATTATCAATTTAAATCTAAAGATTATTATTTAAATGCAAGAAATTCACCGCGGCGTAAAACAGATGGGCCGCTAGGGGTACTTATTCGCGAAAAAAATGACATATCGGTACGTCATTCACTCTCTCTTTTTCTCTTGGGCGGTTTGTGCTTGATTAGGATTTCTCGCTCGCACGCTTCGTGTATCTTTTTGCGTAGCAAAAAAAATTCTAAATCTATGATCTATTCATAGTAAAACATACTTCTAAGAATGGACTATATATTTTTTTTTGTTGATGATTGAGGTATTAAAAACTCAAAATCGGCCAAATATCGTGTAGTGACACTATAGTTATAGGACGGCAGTATGTGGAATTCTACGGTTGTATACGAATGAACGTGTGAGACCCACATAGCCTAGGTTTCCTTGTTAGAAATTGCATTGTTAGTGACGGGAACTGGATGCCTTCGCACTCCTTTATTGGAATATAGAACGAAATACCTCATTTGTAGTGTGTGCACATAGTTGGAAAGTATTTTTTAGTTTCAATAGTTTAGAACTAGTCTTCCATTGATTGCTAGGAAAATCTTAGGGTACGACTTGTTTATTATGTGTACGCTCAATTTGTGGAGTGCACCCACTGGACAGTTGTGTTCCACTATTTATAAAACTTAAAATACTGCCGCTTCCGACACTATACATTTTTGAAGTTTGTAGCTTTGTACACCAAAATAGAAATGAATTTGACTTGCATAACGATGTTGTATCCAGACCCAGTCGCAAAGTGCATATGCTTAATGTTCCTAGGCGTAGAATTAAGTTGTTTTCTGATGGTGTATAACGCATGTCCATTACTGTTTATAACAAATTACCTGATGGCTTCAAAACTCTCAGCCAGACCATTTAAATTTAAATTATTTAACTTTCTTTTAAGCAAATGAACACAACTGAAGATTTTATGAATGAAAAATTTACATAAATATTTGACATTATTGCCTATCAATCATATTTTATCTCCTTGACTTCATTAAATTTCTTTTACTACTATTGTTCAATTTATTTTAATTATTTGTAATTCTAATTCCAATGTTTAATGACTTAATTTCAATGTAATGATGACCCATAATTTTACAAACCATATTTGTACGCCGGAAACGGCAGAATATTATGATTGTAATATATAATTCACCTAACAGCTTTGTACAATATTCTGACAAATAAATGCATTCTATTCTATTCTATTCTATGTTTTTGTGGCTGAAACAATTCTGACGATGACCT
The DNA here is from genome assembly GCA_948252205.1 of Orthosia incerta. Lineage (NCBI taxonomy): Eukaryota > Metazoa > Arthropoda > Insecta > Lepidoptera > Noctuidae > Orthosia > Orthosia incerta. The sequence goes on from OX411752.1 coordinate 4,384,942, forward strand.
TAACATAAATATTGGAAATATCTTTCAATTTTACGATACACGTTGTTACGGATAAACCAAAAAACCAATTTAAAAAGGCCTGGAGATAGCTAAATACTGATGCTAATTCATGACTTACTTTCTTGACTTAATGTCCTATGCCTGATGGGGCAGATGGTGTCCACAGTAATCCTCCGTCTCGATCGGGCTCCAAGTCATAACGACGATAATCGCTTCTGACAACACGGTGCGACACCAGACCATCGAGCACGGCCTCTGTGATTGGCTTGTGTCACGCAGTTTATCACGGTTTTTGTTCCCAAACTGTGATAAAAATGTGTGACTTAGGCCTATCACAGTAGGCCGTGCTTGCCAGCCAGGTTTGACAAGGACGGCCACGCTTTCTTTTGCCTTGGAGATTCCAATCCAGCGCTTGTTTGGGTATTTGCTCAGAATCCCATGCGACACTTGCAATCTGGTGGTCGATCGGGCATCTCTTGGCATTTCTCAAACAACTCGACGTTGATGAAGGTTAATCCATAGGTCACACAAAACCCTTCGTTAGTTAATAAATAGAATAGGTGGAACTTTTTATTAAAAAATCTGACATCAAAACGGAATAATTCGCCAATAAATTGCTGTTTTAAACTGAAATCGGTACAGTTTATTGCTCTTTAAATACTATTATTTATCAATTCATCCGATATGCTTAATTTGATTCTCTGTGCGTTTGTGAAACGAGTAGTATTTAATTTGGAGAATGTCAGTTTCCGTGTCAGTAAACAGTTTTATTTGCGGATGAAATAGTTTTGGTGGATTCAATTAAGGAAGTTCTTAGGACGCGAATTAATATAAATATTTTTTTTCTTATGAAAAGTCTGTCTCTGGCCTGTTAGCCAGTGAGAACTATAAGACTAATTATGTTTTTATCATATGCTTGAATAATTAATAATATAAGAGTGCATTTTTGTAACGAAAAGAAGCATTTTTGAAGAAACCCTTCATGCACAATTGATTTATTCGAAAAACCTAATATTTATATTTTCATGAATCATCAAACTCTTCGCGCGAATAAACCCTTGTTATGTACCTACTTGACAGTTTGAAGTCGTCCTCGATTTTTAAAAGTCCAAAGAAGATGAATTCACAAAATGGAATACACTTAGAACTTTGTTCCTTACAACAAAGTTTTAGTTGGTGTAACAGAGTTTGCCGCTGTGAAACGGGTCCTCGAAAACGAAAAAGTGGTATCTCAAAATTTTCAAATATCCTTTGAGATGAGCTAGTCAAAGAATCACAACTTTATTGGAACATTGAAAACACCTTACTTAGGTATATAAAAAAAAGCGAATGTGAGTCTGTTTAAACGTATTGCGCCGACCCCAAGTAATATGGGATAAGGGCAGGAAGATGATGAATGTGAGTCTGTTTGTAATGTTTTCACACCTAACCGATCTTAATGAAATAATAAAACATAGATTATCCCTATTATTTTATTTTTATTTAAATGTATATATACATAGTTATTGTTAATTAAGTATTTTATACTATGTAAATTTTAATTGTGGTAATAAATGATAATTATTTGATTATCCCTAGGACATGAGATATTTTTTATCAAAATACGACTGGGAGAAACCGCGGATAGCAGAAGCTGGGTTTAAATATATGCCATTAATGTGTCGGAAACATTGACTTTTATATGTGTCTGACGCCACAATTTGGCCATATATAGATCGGAACGAAGCAAATTCACCACGCATTCGGTTATCCCAGTCTGCACGAGACATTAATAATGCCACATGCTTGTTGTACGGTAAAAGCGTATTAGCAAACTTCTTCTTTAACGACTGTATTAGTTTTTTCTCAAATCTGATTTTCATTGAGTTACGGTTGTTTGGCTTCCGTGGGCACAACGGGTCCTTGGCAGTCGCTTACACAGACAAGCTTCTCTCATAATTTTGAAATAAACCAATCATCTTGAAAAGACTGACGTGACTTCATTTTATTATTTGAAGTCCGGCAAACACAATAGATTTGTAACTGCCTTTTAGTGTTTAGGGAAAGATGTTTTTTGGTTCTTTAACAAATTTTGTTGCCTGCTTTTCGGAAAAAGGTATGTAAGCACAGTTTTGCCACAAATGTACTGAATATGAAAATGGACTCTTCACGTGACTGTTGGGCTTTTCTTCGGTCAGAGAATCAACGTTGCTATCCAACGTGGCAAGGGTGCCAGCATTCTGGGCACTGTTCCCGTTGATAAGGATTTGAACAAATTGACGCCCCATGAGCCCTCCCTTTTATACGCATTTGTATATAGTTATGTTATTCAAATTCAAATTCAATTTCAAATATTTTATTTCAGATAAACATCCATATAATGTTAGTTGTAGTAAAACTTAGCCTAATGTTAGTATTAAAATTACAATAATGTATAACAACAAAACACACAGTTCCATGGCTCATTATTGTTGGTAATGAACATTGAACTGCTTGTTCCATGATAACGATTTTAACTGGGTCAGTGTGTCTGTACACTTACCCATCTTCGTAAGAGGGGAGAGTCCCACCGGTCTGTACCGTTATGTATCTAACTAATAATATAAATGCGAAAGGTCAGACAGACGAATACCTCTGAAAACATTGGTACCGGACACGCCTGTTGTCATCAATCGGACACTAAGCCAGACTGCGAGCAACTACTGAGAAAAACGCAATAACACTTTGACCGGCAGGCTTATTACGTATCTTGCAGAAGCAAAACCGTAGCAATTTTTGCTAAATAATTACTTAGAATTTAAGAATTTTTGGCGGTTTGAGGTGCATAGCTGAAAAACATCTAGCAAAGCACAAAAAAAGTCTACTGTGCTTTCGTTGACTTGGAGAAGGCCTATGATAGTGTGTGGAGGGATGAACTGTGATTGACGCTATCCGAGTACGGTGTGGACTGGCACTTCGTACTGTTACAACCCTTATTACAAGGCAATAAAGCCGACATTTGCACACTCTAGTTAAAGTCTCAGTTTTCATTGCAAAGCCAATTTCGAATTGCAGTTATCGCACATTAGCGGATTTTTAATATTAATTTAGTCAGTTAGATTCTGGAAGCCGTCGCGTAAACCCAAATTCGTTAGACTTATCTCGAGAGATACAAGAGATTATAGAAAGTCATTATTTTGGTTGGTGTATTGTTAAGTAGAACTTTAATCAAAAGTGTAATTGTGGATTTTTATGAATAAACAAGTGGTTTGGTAGAAGATAGTTTTTTTAAAAAGATCTACGGGGTCGGCCGTATAACAGTACGGGCTCTGAAATCGCTACAACACGATAGGATCCTAGAAGGCATCCTACACCTATCCTGATGTAGGATTAATAGGGCGTATTCGGACTGGTTCTCCATCTCAAGGGGAATTAGACAGGGCTGTGTAGCGTCACCGTGGCTGTCGAACTTGTACATGAATAGTTGTCTGATAGGTTTGAAAGAGCATAAGTATGGATTGAGCATGAATGAGTTGCCTGTCAAATGCTTTCTCTATGCAGATGATCAAGTTCTACTTGCATTGTCAGCAGAACAGTTGCAAGACATGGTGACTGTGATGAATGAAGCTATTAAGTTAAAAGGGATGAGTATAATGTGAACAAGACTAAGGTAATGGTGTTGGGAAGAGAAGACGATGTATCAGAGTGTGAAGTGGAAATAAATGATAAGAGTGTGGAGCATGTGAACGAGTTGGTATTTTTGGGAAGTATGTTCTCAAGGGACGGAAAGGTTGAAGAGGATGTGGAAAGGAGAGTTATTGCCGGGAATAAAGTGAATGATGCTATACATGTGGTTGTGACCAGCTACATTTATGTATGGAAGTGAAGGTTGGGTATGGAAAAAAAGCATGAAAGTAGGATTAATGCAGTAGAAATGAATTCCTTGCGAAGTATGTGCGATGTAACTGTAAATGATAGATTGAGGGCTAATGTAATAAAACAACATTGTGGTTTAAAGGAATATGTAGTGATTAAAATTGAAAAGTATGTTAAGATGTTGGTGTGTTGGTGATGTTTTTCAGAAAGGCCAGTTGCGCAGTACTCATAACCAGCGTGCGTTTATGACTAGATGTATAAACGTGAGTGAAGCAAAAAAAGTATGTAAGGATCGTAGCAGGTGGTGTTCTGTAGTTTCTGCCTATCCCCATGGAAAAAAGGCGTAAGTTTATGTATGTATGTTTTATGACAAAATCTACTGCCCCTTTGCCCGAAATCTATGGAGCCGAAATGCAAAACAAACTTGATATTATGCGTCACTTAATTTACCCGTACCATTTCTGGAGCACTTGAAACGGTATCAAGACTTGTTTGTCGGCGCCATTCAAAGGCAATGCAAAAGGGTACGGTACCTAATGAAAGACGGTAACCGCGTATAAATAATTACGAGTTGCAAGCTTCTCGCCTTCAGATGCCACGATAACCTCTCCCTCGGTTGACTTTGGTGACCTCTGGGAGATTATGAGTAGCTGAATGATATGCTTAATTTCTGGTGTTTTTTCTGGTTTATAATTTATTTTTAACCGACTTTCCAAAAAGGAGGAAGTTCTCAATTCGGATGTTTATATTTTTTAATGTATGTTCGGAAATAACTCCGTCAATAGACGGATTTGCTGTATTCTCTCGAAACGTTCCCATTATCAGCAAATCAGAATCTGGTGATTGGATCCCATGAAAATCGAGGGAACTCCTCAAATATTATAGGCAGGCATATAGCGAATTTGGTATTTAATTAACATGGCAAGCATTTGCACTCAGAAAGTATCACTTGGTGAAGTGAAACTGATGAAGAAGACCACAGATGGCCACTGGAACTCCTTTACAATTATTTCATGGGTAAAAGATATCTCGAATAGTTAAGCGACTTTGATGAAGCAAATACATTATAAATAAATGGTACTGATGAAAATGGTACCATCGAACTGATCTGATGATAAAGCCGGAAGGTAGGCACTGGAACTCCGAAATAAAATAATGTATCCTAGTCATGTTTCGGATTATTGGCATTGAAATGGGATGTACTCTGGCTATAAATGTTTTTCATGGTAATATGAGGTACAAACACAAAAAAAAAAAAAAAAATTTGCAAATAAATAATTCTAAAATAAAACAAAACACTACAAAGCGAAAATTAACTTCGTTTACCGAAGTTGGTGTCGAAAACGAAAAACAATAGATACTTACCAAAGACACCGACTTTAGAAAAAAAAAATTTTTTTGTAGTTTTTTGCGTTAGAAGTCGGTTATATTTTTTTGTTAAAAAGTTTTTTTTTCTTGCTCTTTTCCCAAGTGGTTTAACTATAGTTACTTGGATGTGGAAGTCAGATAGATTGATCACTTCATTTGAAATACTGTTATTCACATGCATACAGTTAGATTGGAAATCGACCCAAAATAGTCGAAATGTCTAGGCAGATTTCAACAACGGAAAAAGAGGGGTGTTGTAATATTTTTTCCCATGCAAAGTTGTACTGCAGGAATCCGATGGATGTGAGACGCACATGACCAGTGTGTCGACGCTGACGTATGTACTTTGTCCAGCTGTCGACGTGTTTCAGCTGAAATGATGATATTCAAATTAAATACATTCCTTTTATTACTGTAACTAGCTGTCCCACGCGGCTTCGCTCCCATCAACTGGCTACCTACCTACCCATCTATCCTACCTACCGTACATACCGAAAGCTCTCAAAAAGGCATATTTTTTCCCGTTTTTGCAACATTTTTCATTTATGCTCCGCTCCGGTCGTAGTGTGATGTTAAGCCAATAATCTTCCTCGATAAATGGACTATCTAACACAAAAATATTTTTTCAATTCCAACTTGTAGTTCCTGAGAGAGTTCAAAAAAAAAACAATTAAACTCTTCAGCTTTATAGATATAAAATATATATAATATTATATAGTATAGATGTGTCACCGTTTGTTTTCCCAAATTAATAAAATAAAATGAAATGAAATTAAATTGTTGTGTTGTATGTGTTCTTTTTTCAATAAATTGTGATCGTCTTTTCTCGGATCAGTTGAAGTGCCCAGAATGATTAACTATTGAGCAACAATGTTTAAATATTAAAAAGTTTAGGTTTAATCGACGTGCTAAGTAATTTATATCTGAATCGTAGACAGTCATCAAGTCGTTGTCGCATGCCACCTGCCTTCCAGAACCTTAATATGAATTTTACGTTTCTTACGCTGATACCAAACAGTCTAACTTAAGACTACTTAAACAACACCCTCATGTCATTACACTAGATTACCCAAGAAATAATCAATTCATAGATCAGCTAAATCCCTTACATTAGCCATGAGGCAGGGCATGCATCATCCGACTGAATTAGATCACTCGGGTTAGCTTAGGTCAATACAATTACATGTAATTGGTCGGAGGGGCGGGCATCATTAAGCTCGTTCTTAGTTACCATGTGTCATCATTAAAGTTATTAGTCGTGGTCAGTCTGAGTGTGTGAATATAAAAAGTGACCGTGTGTAGTGTGCTTTGGATTTTTTGAAGTGTCGTGTTTGGAATAAAAGGTATGGTATTTTTTTATGTGGTCTATACAGTGAATTATTATAGCAAGTATGTGGTTGCGTTTTGATCGTAATGTTACTTTTATTTTGTTGTTTTTTTTATTCAAATAAGTATTTTTTTTAACTGAACAAGTTTTTTTAAAACATGGCAAACTTATGTTATTAGAAAATTAACTTTAATAAAATAATACAAAAAAAATTAGTAAGATATATTTTGCAAGTCCCAATAATATCGTAACCAGCAACCAAACCTTTGGTAACTGGTTAAACATTTATTTCAGTGAACAATTGAATCAAAATATATTTGAATGTCTTTATGTCAAAAAAATACGTTGAAATGTAGATTATGTATTACAGAGATTGGCAATAATTTCTTTGGGCATCAAAATTTCGTTCAATGTAACTTCAAAAGACGTGTTGATGTATTTACCTTGACGCTTGAGAGCAAACGCGTTAAGTAACGAACATCAAAATATTCACACACGTTGAAATAATTGGATGAATTTGCAAGCCATTTAAATATCGTATCGAATCGTAATTTATGTTCAATATTTTATATGGAGCGACGGTCTATCTGACCTCCAAAACCCAGTAACTGGGTAACACGACACCTTGGTGTCAGATTTTAGGCTTCTGACTATCCTTAAGGACTTTCAAAGATGTGCAAATGACACGTGCATTCGGAAAAATTGAAGAGTTTCAGTATGTCAGAAATGTTCATCCATCCACGGACCAACATCGGCGAGCATTGCTTAAGTTTGCCCTAGTCGACGGCACGAACTATTTTGTGCGCGGGATTAAAATGCATGCTATCTCATCCGACAACAAGTGTGAAAAATAGATGATGTGATGAGCAGTAAGAAGCTAGTTCGCATACGAAAACATACTTTTGCAAATATGTAGCGAAATTGATGATAATATAAGACGAAAACGAGCGCGCGAAATTTGGGAATATGGATATCATGAAAAAACGACTATATGTATCTGTTCAATATAAAATTATTTGCATTGTTGAAATACTAATCTATCCCTGTATGGTGTGTTTTGCAATTTACCTTCTTCTTATGATATTTATTTCCGACCAAAGACGGGTTAAAATTAGTGTTGAAATATGGCACTTTCGACGCTCATAACTTTCAAATATTTTTTGTTTCAATACAGGGATAGATATTGATGAGACAAATTGAAATCAGTTTTTATTCTGAACGTACACCGTCAAACAATGGAGTTATGTCCATGCTACGTTTGTATGGAAGAATGATCGACTAGGGCAACCTTAACCTCAAATATTCACCTGAGCAGCTGGTGTTATTGAGCCACGAGATCCGAACTTAATTGGCGACGTCAAACTGGTGGATGCCAAGCTTCACAGCTTAGCTCATCGCCGTAAGGTTGCCTGCTTGTCGGTCTTCTATAGACTGTATTTTGGCGATTGTGCTCATGAACTCCACGACCTCATCCCACCGGCCCCCTTCTACCATCGGACATCTAGACGCACTGCAAGTTACCATCCTCACCTAGTTGCTATTCCACCAATTCGCACCAAGCGTTAACCAAACATCCTTCATAATGCGCACAGCAAAAGAGTGGAACTCACTGCCTGCGTCTGTGTTTCCGAACGCATACAACCCGAATCTCTTCAAAGGCTTCTTCTGGGTGAGCTCACTCCATCGTCGACTTTGTCTCTGTCACCTCTGACCTAGACTAGAGTCAAGAGCAAACCAATCACGAATAAAAAAATAAAAAATAAAATAAAATAGGGTTAGAAAAAGAAATATTCAATAATGATGCTGATGTCCAAAGCCGAACATTAGAAAAAATCTCTTAAACGTAGATCATGGGAGGGTCCACAAATTAAATTTCGAGAAAGTTCGCGTTCGGAAAGTGAGTAAAGAGAAAATCCACAAAGGGATTACAAAGTACTGTCGCATCAATCAATGTAAGTAATTGCAAAAATTAAATTCCCCTAAGTAAGTAAAGTTCGGCCTGTGTATGCGTTTACTTTGGGACTTTTCAATCAGAAGATGAGAATGTTTGTTCAGCTTTCTTTGCTTCTTGGTTGTAACAACACAACCGCAACTTTGCGTGTTTCTTGAAAAAGAAATTTGAAAACTGTAACTTTTTAAACAATTTTTTTAACATGACGTGCTTTTCAACATACCACTTCCTTGAAAACGAAAAAGTAATTAAGTTGTACTACTGAATTAAATTTTAAAGTTTGGGGCAGAAGTATTTTAAATATGTAAAAGTTTAAGAAATTCTATTACTGCAAGGAATTTCAGAGTTTGCTTATTAATATCATAGTTCATCATCTTCCTGCCCTTGTCCCATGTCACTTGGGGTCGGCGCAACACGTTTTCTTCTTCCATACCGTCCTGTCCCCCGTCACGCTATCACTGACTCCCTTTTCTTTCATATCACTCCTCACACAGTCCATTCTTTTCTTTGGCCGTCCCCTCCCTCTCCATCCATCCACATTTATATTCATAACTCGTTTAGCTTATTAATATCATAGTTAAATTTACAAAATGATTTATAGACAATAATTTAATTAAGTGGGTTGATCTTTGCCCTGTTTGTCTATTTTAGTTACAGTGATTGAAAGATGGATGACCTGGTTAAGGTTTCGAAAATGCATTTGTTGCGAGACGCACAAGATCGGTCAATGTGGCGTCGCCTGGGGGAGGCCTATGTCCAGCAGTGGACGTCTTTCGGCTGAAATGATGATGATGATGATTAAAAGACGAAATAAAGAATGAAAATGAGTCCATTTTCGCCAGCTATGATTGATGGTTTTTTTTACAGTTTAGTCACGGCACGGGCACGCAACGCGAAGAAAGAAAATTTATTTCAAATAAATTGCACTAGATGGCGTGATAAGCTGTGATTGTTAATTAAGTTTTGTAAAATATTAAGATGTTTTAGAGACGATAATAAAATAAATATGCTCTTGTTTATTACCTTTCCTAAGAACAAAATTAAGGAACATTGGGTTCATAGTTCACATTTCAAAGATTATTTGATTGGATCATTTAAAATTGATTCCAATAGATGGCGCGGTTTTAAGAGTCTGAAGCATCCACACGATTTTTTAAAATTTGTTTTGTAAAACACTTTGGTACAATGAAACTGTAAAAACGGGTAAAAAATACTATAAAACAAATAGTCGCTGGATTTAAAAGAAAAATAGTATTCACGAACCGAGTAAATCCTTATACTTGCAAGTTGAAAGAAAGAAAGAAAAGAAAGAAAAAATATTTATTTGTGAGCCGCACAGGAGACACGAGATAAGCAAAACACAAACAATAATAAAAAATAAAATACCCCGTGCGAGACCAAAAAGGCTCTTATCTCAGCATGTGCAACGACATTTAAAACAAAAATATCACTGCGCTGATATTATGATAGGGCCCACTGTTGACACCATCAGAGAGAGAGCTGAGATGAGCTGTTTAGTTGCTGCTAGCACCATCTATATCCGTGGAACGGAACCGAGCGCGATCGATGCTCTTAGGAAAAATAATCAGTTTAATCAGATGAAAAACGCTAGTTACGTCGGCACGAGTACTTTGTATGGGATGAGCCATCTGTATGTTCGTTTTATACTATCTGTGGTTTAGTTATGAGAAGTACATTTACTTCTCATAGTTATGAGATGTAAATATACTGATATCTTCGTAGATTGTTTCGTTTATATCAGGAGACTTCAGATGAAGAAGATTTCAGCTCTTTTCATAGAAATTGTAGCAAAGAAAATTGCTTTTATAAAAACTTCTCATGAAGGGTTGCCTTGAAACTTTGTTAGTATCATTGAACACTTAACTTTTACACCACTGCCTTGAATATTTTATAGAAAGAACGGTTATTTTAAACTTTATCCCGTGAAATCACTAAAGAGTGGGAACATCTTGCACTCCTTAGAATTTATAAGGGTTAGCTGTTTTTTACGTTTGTTGTAAAAGCCAATTCTCGTATGTTAAGGAACGTTCGAATTCTGTTTTCAATCACAATCTGTCAATAATACTTCTAATTCCATTACATTTAACGGTACAGTTGGCGAAGTGGCCAAGCGATTGGCTGCCACGTTGCGAGTCACGGGTTCTAATTCCTGAATTAAACATTTAAATCTATGGCCTACAAATAGTAATACCGGGTCTTGCTCTTTGTTTCTTCTTCTTCTTCCTCGTTTCCTCATGACTGAGGGTCGCGACCACATGAGGTCGTTGCCTTCTCCACCAACGCTCTCCATGCTGAGCGGTTTTCGGCCATGCGGACAGATGCCTGAAAATTCCCCCCACAGACATCTTTGACCACATCTGTCCATCGGGTTGGTGATCTTCCACGGCCCCTTTTTCCTTCCACGTTACCAGCCACAATAAGCTTTTCCAAGCTACCAGGCTCCCTCCTGGCCACGTGTCCGAAGTACTGTAGGAGTCGTTTCATGCAGATGGTCGATAGGCGAGATTTAACTTTCAGTTCGTTCAGAATTGACGCTTTTGTGCGGCGCACCGTCCAGGGAATGCCTAACATTTTGCGCCAGCACCACATTTCGAACGCATCAATTCTGTTACGAATGCGTGATTTCAGTGTCCAGGTTTCAGAAGCATACAGAAATATAGAGAAGATCAGAGTCCGCATTAGCTTAACTTTGGTACTCTTGCTGATTCCTCTGTTCCTCCAAATCTTCTCCAATCGCTTTACCGCTGTCTTTGCAATCTGGGCTCTTCTTACTACCTCTGCTTCACAATCGCCATCTGCAGTTACCATGGAGCCAAGGTAGACAAACTTCTGTACGGTGTCCATGTCGGATAGCTCTCCAGTTCGTTGCAATGAACGAACACGATCCACAAACATCAACTTGGTTTTAGCTCGGTTGATATGGAGTCCATATTCCATACTCACTCTTTGTACTCTTTGCAGAAGTTCAGCAAGTTCCCTTTCATTTCCCCCTGTGATAGAGGTATCATCTGCAAAGCGTAGATTATTAATGAGGTGTCCTCCAACCCGTATGCCTCCATTCCAATCTTCCAGAACTCTTCTCATGATATGTTCGCCCATAAGGCTGAAAAGTTGAGGTGAGAGAATACATCCTTGCCTTACTCCACGGTTGGTCTGGAAAGGGCCTGACTCTGCGTCTTCTATACGGCTCTTTGTTTAAGTGACCTTAAATATTTGTAAACGCACCCTCGATACAGGGTCAATTTCTAGTGTGGAGTAGTATTTTAAAATAGAATAGAGATATTTTGATACGTTTTAAATCTTATTATGTACGTAAATTTTCTTTTTTATAAGACAGTAGTGATAATAAAAGTAGTTTATAAAGAAAAGAAGCCGTTTCAATCACACCAATTTATATCAAAGGCAATGATAGGCACTGACAAAAATATATGGCTTCAGATTGCTTGGAAAATTGCTCCACGTGCTGAACTATGTATAGTGGTTTCGTTTCAGCATAGCAATAGCGGTTATCGGCCTTTATCTCATTTCTTAGAAATCCGAAAAATAAACTGTGTACCTATACGAAAACATGTTGAGAATTACAGTGAATAAAGATTCAGGCCAACTATTTGTCATTGTTTTAGTTTTTATACTCTACGGCAAAAGAGGGGTGTTATAAGTTTATCCTGTGTTGCTGTGTATCTGTTTGTCTATGTATCTGTGTATCTGAGTGTCTCAGTGTCTGTCTGTGGCATCATAACTCCTAAGCGGATGAATCGTTTTTTTTTTAGATTTTTTGTTTGAAAGGAACTTTGTCGAGATTGTTCTTAGCTATATTTTATTGAAACCGGTTCAACCATTCATAAAAAATCTATAAAAATCAATTTTTTTTATCTGGAAATCACGCAGATTAAAAAGCAAAGATTTTTTTGCAAGATCTCATGTCACAATTACGTGTTTGGATAAATTATCGATTGAAGCATGTCTACTATGTCATTAAATAAAATTTAAGTTTAAAATTTAAAAAACTCCCGAATTAAAAATTTCTAAAAAGCAAAAAATAAGCCTCGTACTCACCTCGGGGAACCGCTCAGTAAATAAAATAAACTGCTATAAACGTTGCCGGTTCCCCGACGCAAGTAGAAGGCTTATTTTTTGCTTTTTAGACATTTTTAAGTCGGGGGTATTTTAAATCATTTGTTTTTTGGGATTTTGGGTTAGTGAGCAATAACGATCAAACCAAAACGATTTAAATATAAAATGACAATGAACAAAAATGTTACGGTCATGTCCCGATGATCATGTTGTGAAAAATTGTCTTACCATGACGGAACAAACGAGAGGGAGAGGTAGACCGCTGACATCTTGGATGACGAGTGTTCGGAAAGATATGAAGAAATGCGGTCTATCTACTGACGATACTTATCAGCGGAACAAGTAAAGCCTCAGGAGTAGGAAAACCCTGAGTGACGAGAAATGGTGAGGTGGAAGAAGAAGGTGTCAATGGCCAAAGTTCAGGCAAAGTAGCTGTATCGCATACCTAGTGGCTTTTTGTTTGCCCAATGCTTCAGCCTTAACTATTACTCTCAATATTATTATTAAGGAGCTTCTGCCAGCTGCTTCGCCCACGTGAAAAGGGTTTTCTAATCCCAAGGAAACATTATACCTGCATGAAAAGTAGCCTATGCGCAGACTATAATCTATCTCCGTGCGAAATTTTATCCAGATCCGTTCAGCCGTTTTAGCGTTATTGCGTAACAAACTTACACATGTCGATCCAAACTTTCGCATTTATAATATTAAGTAAGATTTAATAAAAGAAAAACAAATATTTTTTTATTGTAAGTACTAAATTAAAGTTGCGGGTATACTTAAGTGAATTACTCTAAGCATAACACTGTTACAACACCAACATATCACGACTGCTTGGCGACCATTTGTCACTGCAGGGATCCAGCAGAATATCAGCGTCAGGTATATTTGCCTGACACGTGCTGAGCTAGACTCCCATTTGGTGCAACCTTGAGACGCACACCGCACTGTGTTATGATTGTTTTGATTGTCAAAATTAATGTTACTGATGTCATTTTTACTTTTGTTTCGGTTTCCTTTTTCTTTTTATGTTGGCACTTTGTTTTTAAACATACCTACATGACAATTGTAATAATTTTATTAAGATTTTGTGTGTTGTGTTGTGTCTTTTGTGTGCACTAAATAAATGATTTATCTATCTATCTATCTATCTAATAAGAGCTTATTAATTTCACTGTGTGTGAATTTACTGATTCCAGTAAATAAATATTGGTTCGTAAATACTGATACAATCATCGACCAGTTCGAGTGCACTATTTAATAATACCAACTTCTGAGATCGGATTCGACAGAGTCATTTTCATAACGTACCACTGAAAACCGATTTGGGCTTATGTCTGTTACGTGGAATCCCTTTATGTCAACCGAAATGTCATATCTCACTCTGGAAAATACAGTTTTCATTATAATCCTGAAATATTGTTTGTGTATTTTTAAGACTCCACTGTCCGTCCGTCTGTCTGTCTGTCACCAGGCTCTCATGAACCGTAATAGCTAGATACTTGAAATTTTCACAGATGATGTATTTCTGTTGCCGCTATAACAACAAAATATCTCTTCAAAGTTAGAGTGAACAGGCTTCTTCTGGGTAAGCTCGCTCCATCGTCGACTCTGTCTCTGTCACCTTTGACCTAGACTAGAGTCAAGAGCAAACCCATCACAAATAAAAAACAAAAAAAAAAAAAAACTTAAAGTAGGGCTCCCATACAACAAACGTGATTTTTTTAGTTTTCTGCGATAATGGTACGGAACCCTTTGTGCGCGAGTTCAACTCGCACTTGGCCGGTTTTTACTGAAGCGAGCCAGATATTAATGGATGAGTTTTCGTCTGATAGAAACCAATAGATAAGTCCAGAAGTCCTTGCTTATAAGGCTGATGGGTTATAGAGGGTGTGTTACGTGACTTAGAAAAGTGTACACTTCTATATACGTATGTAAATTAGTCAGAATAATTTTGCTTTTACCTTGAGTAGGGTAATATAGAGTAATATAGAGGAGCTCGTGGCTAAATAATAACAGCCGCACGGGTCGATCATCAAGGTTAAGCAACGCTTGACGAGGTCGGTCCGTGGATGGGTGACCATTTCAACATACCGAGTTTCCTACGTGCCTCGGAAAGCACGTTAAGCCGTTGGTCCCGGCTGTTATTTGAAGATCTTTGGCAGTCGTTATGAGTAGTCAGAAGCTTGAGATCTGACACCAGTCTTGCCAAGGGGTACCGTGTTACCCAGTTACTGGGTTGTGGAGGTCAGATAGGCAGTCGCTCCATGTAAAACACTGGTACTTAGCTGAATCCGGTAAGACTGGAAGCCGACCCCAATATAGTTGGGAAAAGGCTAGGAAGATGAAGATGATGAGGGTAATATAGAGTTTTTAAGTAATGGTGTTTTGCCATCATAGTATATTCTTTATCTCCGGTCAATCACTGGTTATCATGATGATTGCAGATGTAGGTATCGTTAGACATGCAGAGATCAATAATATGTATGCATTTAGTATTACTATTACTTCATCATCAGCCGCATAAGACATTGCATTGTCACACCACGGAACTAAATCCTCGACCACTCACGTCCTTCAATAAGCAGAGTCTATACAACGTACAACGTTGTCTAAAAACTGTGAAGGAAAATACCGTTAGGAAACCGGCACATCCCAGAACCAAACATTCGAAGACATGTGAAATCCACAAACCTGCACTGAGCCCGCGTGCTAAGGCCTATTACATCTCTCAAGTCTCACAGAGCGCACGCCTGTGTCGCAGCAGTGGCAACATTAAAAGGATGATGATGATCGCCTCTAAATCGTCACACCAGTATTTCCTAGGCCTTACTTGGCGACGATGCCCGGTTTTTATCTTCCACTGCATGATGACTCTGTTCAGAGAAGGCATCAAATCAAGGCATCAGAAAGAATGAGGACTGTATAAGAGACTTTTGCCCAGCCGTGAATCATTATTATCATTTCAGCCGAAAAACGCCTGCTGAATACAGGCCTCACCTAAGTGTCGCCACATCGATTAGCCCTGTGCATCTCGTATCGATAGTGGAAAAACACAGGTTTCAAAACTTTTACATTTAACGTAAAAATAAAGCAGCGATTCAATATAAATCAATAATCATATTCAGTTCCACGAAAAGTCTCACTGTAACGGGATTATGCTCTCAAACCAACAATACAAATTATATTCACAAAATACGAAACGGAGTGTGTTAATTCAGCTATTTGAGGTTTCAGCTTACTTCGCTTGAAACTTGATTTACTGAGAGAGACTTAAGGGCTCGTTCATATGACAAGAATTTTATCGCGCGTTGATCGCATTTGAGCAGACTTTGAATCACGTACATACGTGAATTGTACTCGCATTTATGTTTCTTGTAATACCGTACATAATCAAGCATAAGTGTTAGAGCGACAATATACATGCCTGTAACTTACGCAAAAGTGTACATGTAACAATCAGATGCAAGCTGCTTGCATACTTCTATGCAAGTTACTGGCATGTATATTTTCATCCTTAGGGCTCATTTACATTAGGGCGTTTTGACCGATTTGGTTGCAACCCGTATTTGGTCACCGACTAGTGTAAACAGCCCGATTCAGTTAACCGATCAGATCCGGTTTAACCTAAAACGGTCGCCGTATACGGTGGCCGACGAAATGTAAACGCGCCATTTGGATCGCAATTGCGTGACGCTTGTGCTGCACGATTGAAACGCGTTTACGATGCAGTTGCTATTCGTGCTATCTTGATCACTAAGCATTGTTGTGACAAGACGTATCTACTTACAAGTATAGGTTCAAAATTATTTGACAAAGAACGGCATACATGAGTGAGTGCACGGTGTCGTGCCAAAAAAGTCGCGCTCAGGTGTATGCACCCTAAATATCGTAACAATGTCGTAACTACCATTCAGTGGTAGATACTCAACCGCAAACTTAACGCCTTGAAATTCCAACAAAACTACTATACCATCTAATTTGGTTTGTGTGCCAAATTTGACATTTGATGTTAAATTACTTTTGGTTTTGGAGTGAATTAATTTTCAAAGTTACCAAGAGACATCGACCTGCAAAATTATTTTTCACACTAGCTTTTTTAATATCAAAATTATCCCAAAGGAAACCCACTACCAGAATAAAAATATTCTAAGTTTTAATCGCCGCACGGGCAACTGGGCCTCAGATCAGGTCTCTTCGGGAGGCAATGGTTAATTGCTTGAACCTGTCTTTGGAGGCAGTCTCCGAATGGGGCAATGCCAATTTAATCAGTTTCAATGCTGTCCAGGTGTGTCTTTTTTTTCGCAAAAAAGAGTCAGTTCCACCCGGCTCCATCTTTTCGTGGTGTAACCGTGCCGATAACGGACCATCTCGACAGTCTTGGTATTATGTTAACATCGACCCTCAATTTTGGTCCGTTCATTGAAGGAAAGGCTCAGTTGTCTGCAAAAAAGTCCTTGCAAAGGTAAGACCGTAATTCACGCCGAACAGCTGCTCAATGTGTATAAAGCGCAAGTTCAGTCATGCATGGAGTACTGCTCTCACCTCTGGGACGGATCTACCAAAATACCAACTTGATGCACTTGAGTCGATTAACAGACGGGCCAAGAGGCTGATCGGCAACGATGCGCTGGTCGTCTCAAAGCTCAGCCTTGAACACCGACGACGAGTTGCCAGCCTGTCGTGTGTTTTCTATCGGTTACATTTCGGGGAGTGTGCGATGGAACTGCACAATTTGATTCGGCCTAACTCTTTCCATCATCGGACTACAAGACGTACGGCAATGTACCATCGGTACTTGGTGGCTATCTCACCCATACGCACAAAGCATTTTACAAATACTTTCATTGTGCGTACAGCTTAGGAGTGGAATACCCTGCCAGAGTCTTTGTTTCCTGATAGCAACAACCTAGGGGTCTTTAAGTCAAGATAGAATAGGTTACTTTTAGGCAAGCGTGCTTCACCGTCGACCACATCATCACTTAACATCAGGTGAGATAGTAGTCAAACGTGAGCCTACAACAAATAAAATAAACAAAATAAAATATACCGAGATTCAATTTACACGCTTGCCGAATTAAATCCATTCAGCCTTAAAGTAAGGCTCGATTGACTGACAAGTTTAATACATATAAAAAGCAGGACTTTAGAACATATTTTTTAACGTAGCCAAGCGACACGACAAAACCTTCTAAATATTTTTTCAAACATAAAATTCTTTGTTAGATTGAATAGAAACGAAAATTCACCTATTCCAAACGCTAAGCTCGTACAACTTCATTGCGAGACACTAATATTTTAATTTTCTTTGAAAGTTTCTTCAGCTCAGCAATTAGACAATTCGTATTATTAAAATTTCAGTAGCGATTCAAGTCGACGGCAAGCGGAATACATCTCAGGCTAACTTTCTTGAGGATAGAAGGTAATGTATGTAAATGAGTGTAACTTTATTCCCTTAGAGCTATTACGGCGACTTTGACCGTTTGATAAGTGGAGGGGTGAGCACAACTTTTCATTGCGTTAGGTCTTCAAAGAATATGCAGATGGCCTCTAATATCATTAGGATTACGTTTTAAAATTTCGTCTTCACAAAGGAACTTTGAAGCAAGTTCTCGATGAAGGACGGATACAGTTTTGTAATTGAGTTCAGCCTTTGTGGCGGTGGATGAATATTTTGCAAAAGAACTTTCTGATGACTTAGCGCGACTCGACTTATATCATTCTGATAAGCGATATTTAGCATGCGAAATTGCAAGTATATTCACAAGGACCCAATGCAATGCCATTCGACTGATTTGCACTTGAAATGCTCTGCTTGTAACATGGCACTAATAGGTATGACGAGGATTATCGTAACGGGTCTGTTAAACTTTTCAAAGTATAGTAGCATTTTATTGTCGTGGTCTGTTTGTTAGCGATTGAGAAATCGAAAGTCCAATCTCAGCTGACGTAAAGGCAATTTTGATATGGATGGATAGAATCCTAATAGCACAAACATGTACCTTTACACATGCAGAAAAGAGCAAGCCATCTATCTGTATTACTCTTCATGGAAATACAAGTCTAAAGGAGGTTCTCTTTTGGACTTAACTGCACGATTTTACGACAAAATGAAATAATAAAGACAATATCTTTAATGATGATAAACACGTTATTTCCAGTGACTTTAACTTCGAAATAAAAACACCAATAAAGAATCGTAAGAACTACGACACTTTAAGGTAGGCACAATTATGAGCAATGTTTGTGGCCATAGTAAAACAACAGTCTATTAATAAAATCGACTATTAAAACCATCGAGTGGAATGAGTCATTACTCAGAAAGCCTTTTCCAATGAATTCACAATAGTTTGAGCGCGTTGTATAAAAACTAAATGAAATACTAAATGAGTTTTAATTCCTGGCGTTCAGTTTATACAAGTAACAATTATCGAATTGATGTTCACGTCATTATTTATTCAAGTCAGCGAAAACAAACAAAGTAAAAATTTTATTGAACAATCTAATCACTTTAGTTTGAGGGGTCAGGTCGCACAGGTCAAGGTTGGTGGAGGTTATTGAACTCAGAAAAATTACCCACCTACATTTTTATAAATGATACCAAATATCACGCCTAAATTCAAAGAAGGCGTTGACTGAGTATATACATATTTGGTACCTAGTACGCCTGTTTGTTTGAAATTATTAGCATAATTTTTACACCCTGTTGCATCTTACATACTTAATGGTCCTTACATTACACATAATTGCATTTTGTTTTGTGGTTCCGGTCTTTGAATTCGCAGTACAAACAAAGATAATCCAATGTTATGTTTAAATTAAAGGGAATTATAAGTTTCAAGGCAGTGGTGGTTATCACTAAATAGTTCCGACTATCGTGTGACCAAGGCAGGCACTAATAGGTATAGTGCCCGCGTGTAATTTATTTCAGCGTCACTACTCTCAAAAATGTGAATCAGAACTTAAGGGTACCGCCTAGTCGCCGGCACGAACTATTTTGTGCGCGGGGTTAAAATGCATTTTATATCAACCAACAACATTTGCGGAAGAGATAGATGCTGTGATGAGCAGTAGGAAGCTAGTTCGCGTACGAATACACACTTTTGCAAATTTGTAGCGAAATGAATAATGATTTAGGACGAAACCGAGCGCGCGAAATTTTATAAACAGACCTTTGGCAGTCTAGATATCATGAAAAAACGACTAAATCTATCTGTTCAAAATAAAATTATTTGCATTGTTGAACTACTAATCTATCCCTGTATGGAGGCCGTTTTGCAATTTTCCTTCTTCTTATAGTATTTATTCGCGCCCAAAAATGCGTTAAATTTAGTGTCGAAATGTGGAACTTTCGACGCTCATAACTTTCTAATATTTTCTTTTTTTACTTTTTTGCTTCTATACAGGGCTAGATAATGATGAGACAAATTGATACCACTTTTTATTTTGAACGTTCATTGTCAAACAGTGGAATAATCCCTAGACTACGTTTGTATGAAAGAATTTTTGACTAGTGTAACCTTAAGTCTCAACGACTGATGTCATCCGCCACTGGGCCGGCGTGGATTATTGCAAACTATACTATCAGATAAGAGTCCTGTGTCCCGCTATGGGAACGTTTGAGAATGGTTATGCCTACCACATGGGAATTAGGCCTAAATGTATGTATGCTTATGCGAGGTTGAAAATACTCTGAAAAACATAGTAGGTGGCCTTATAACTTCACTAATCAATACGACATGTTATATAACAGGATGTTAACAATTTCGAATATTAAAAAGAACAAACAAGGCTGACCAACGCCATTTATAACCAAAGAAATATGAGTCAAATGAATGTATTAATAATTTATTACTCATGCGGGTGTGTTCCGTCAAAAGCTCCTATCTCCCTCAGGAGTTGTGACTCCTTCGTAATTATTTATTCATACGTATTGTATAACGCGAGTCTACTTGCATTTTTTTGTCTCGAACACCATAAATACAATTTTATCCATCTCGAGAGAGTAATTTCTGTGAGTTTTATAGATGTGAGCATATTAGAAGTAGAAAAATTCTTTAGGTTTTTTGTTCTTTATTAGATCTCTTGAGTGATATTGAAGAAACTTGTCGTTATAGTTCGGACAGGATCTTTTTTGGTACTTAGGTACTTTATTAAGGGTACAAAAAATATAATATACACATCATTATATTAAAATTCATCATCATCATCATTCCCTGATCTTATTTCAATTTATTTGGGGTTGGCACTACATATTTTCTTCTTTTCAACCGACTTCAAAAAGTATGAGTTTTTATTATTTATTTATTAATTTTTATTTATTTTGAACTTTATTGAGAGTTTTTGTATGTTTTTACGTGAATACTCTGTCAATTATAAACAGTTAAAAAAAAAAAGGTTATTTTTTTATTTGAAAGCTGGTGCTTGTCAGGTCCCATTTAAATTTGATCAAAATATGACGTAGTTTTTAAGCTATCTATTTTCATGGTAATATAAGAAACCAAAACTAAAATAAAAGACTTTTTAACAAAAAAAAAAAAATAACCGACTGCTATATAACTTTTTTTGGAAGTCGGTGTACCTATTTTTTTTCCTTTTTGACACCGACCGAAAAGAAAGTTATTTTTCGCTTTGTAGTGTTTTGTTTTGGAAGTCGGTTTATTTTTTTTGTACAAAAGTTTTTTTCTGTACTTCCCTATAAGTCAACATCTCACCTGTCACAACCGTAAAATTAATTCATTAAATTAGCGGTTTGCATAAACATTACCATTAGTATACAAACAAAATTATTTTAACCATTACATTAAATTCTAAATTTAACCGAAAAATATCAGAAAATCAGACTTAAGAAGTTAATATTTAAAATCATCAACAGCTTTTTTAATAATATTCCCACTTCCACTGCTGGGACACAGGCCTCCTCTCTGTGAGAGCGAATGGGGCGTAATCTATTTGTCTTCGAATTTTTGGTTCTATGACATAACAGTTTCCTTATGATGTTTTCCTTCACCGTTTTGAGAGCTCTGGTGTTGAAGTAATTTACACAAAGTAAAGCTCCTGTTTGGGTTCGAACCCAGACGTCGCGGCCGTTACCATTGACCACCACTGCTATCGAGCCTCTGCTCTCATATTTAACATAGATATCGCTATAAACATTTGCATCGTAAATGCCAATAATCACTCATAACACCCACCCTTGCCATTTTGCTTGGGTTGATACCCTTGCCATGACGTGTCCAAGCTGTAATAATCCATATCTATTATCTATTCTACGGGAAACATTATTAATTGAACTAAGCCCTGACTCTGTAGCTGGTTTCACCACGTAATGAAATTAACATTTAATATTCATTCGACAAAGGCATAACGGTAGACGTATCAAATATTATTATAAACGTGTCCAGTTTTGTGTACAAACTAAATTGGTATTTTGCTTTTCGATGTTAGATAGTTTAATTTTAGTAATATTTTGGTTAATTGTGTGAAGTGTATCTAATACCTTTAAACGAGCAGTAGATGGACTTTTGCCAAATTACACTGAGTTGTTGCCTAAATACAAAAAGCACTGTCACAATAACTGGACGGAATACTTTAATGAGAGATCTTTGGAAAAAGGTATTTGGTACAAAACGAATCAATGTTAGCCTCCTCGAATACCATGGCTCAGTAATGTGAGTTTGAGTAGATCTTTGATTGCAACAGCGTTCAGGTTAAGATCTGGTCACGTTCCACTGAACAAGTTCGCACACATGATGAGGAAATCAGATTCTCCAAACTGTGACGTGTGCGGTGTAATTGAAGACGTTCATCACCTATTGGTGGAATGTGTCCGTTACGAAACGGATCGAGAGCTCTTTATAAGAACTTTTTTCTTGAGAAAAAATAATGTGGGTATGTTCCACGAGATATTGTCCTCTCCTTTGTCGGAAGCCGCTAAAGCGATGTATTTTAGGTTAATTTAGGGTACGATGGAATTGACATGTACTTAATGTATAAAAATTCCTTAAATAAAGAGAAAAAAAAAAAACCTTTAAACGAGCAACATGAATTTTGCTATGCAGGGCCTTTCAGGGGCGATCAATCGATCTAGCTAGATTTTATTTTTAGAAAACGTCGTTATCTCTATTTTCACCCAAGCAGAGCTCGGTCGCCTATATATATACTATTGACGATGTGTGGCATTTGTAACTGGCGTGTATTGAAATCGATAAAAGAATTTTGAAATAAAGGGCCAAGCCAAAATTATATTCTGTCAGACCAATGGTTTGTCGTTCGAAAAGCCACGTGGCATTTTGTCCTGCTATGCATGTCAGTCCCATTCTTTTTGGACATTTTGACAATTGCATATAATGTCATTTTGTTATTGTAGGGAGTATATTTTGTATAGTACCTTACATGTTAGAATAGTACTTTTATGACCACGCTGGGTGATCAATGATCATGATTACAGGTCATTGTACGAGTATTGCGTCCAAAAATAAAGGAAATTGATAAAACGCGAAGAATTAATAAACATAACTATGATACAATAGTAGAAAGTAGATACCAAATTAGTAAATAATTTTACAAGCTTGCTAAGAGATATATTTATTTGCTAAACACGTGTATACATGCAAGAATAAATAATACGTGCATGCAGGATAACATTGAAAAAACAAAAGGTTCGGACATGTTTGCCACCTAATATGGCATGCAAATATTTTAAAAGTTATCATCAAAAACAGATTGAAAATGAAAACCCAAAATGAATTTAAACATAGCAATTACAAAAATGTCAACAATAAGAAAAAATTAAAATAAATAATCATCATCATCATATCAGCCGAAAGACGTCCACTGCTGGACATAGGCCTCCCCCAAGCGTCGCCACATTGACCGGTCCCGTGCGTCCCGCAACCAGCGGATTCCTGCAACCTTCACCAGGTCATCGGTCCACCTGGTGGGAGGCCTTCCAACGCAACGTCTTCCGGTTCGCGGTCGCCACTCCAGAACCTTTCTGCCCCATCGGCCATCCGTTCTGCGAGCAATGTGCCCTGCCCACTGCCACTTAAGTTTGGCAATTCTTCGGGCTATGTCGGTAACCCTGGTTCTCTTACGAATCTCAACATTTCTGATTCGATCACGCAAGGAAACGCCGAGCATAGCCCTCTCCATTGCCCTTTGAGTGACTGTAAGCTTTCTGATAAGGCCCATTGTTAGCGACCACGTCTCAGAGCCATATGTCATCACTGGCAACACACACTGGTCATAGACTTTTGTCTTGAGACACTGTGGTAAGTTGGACAAGAAGACACCGCGCAACTTCCCGAACGCTGCCCAGCCGGGTCGGATTCGACGGTTGACCTCTTTCTCGAAATTGGCCCTACCCAACTGGATCGTTTGTCCAAGGTAGACATAGTTGTCCACAACTTTGAGTGTAGAGTCTCCAACCTTGATAGGAATGGGTGTGACATGGGCATTCAACATCACTATACCGAAGATATCCCGGATGTCAGCCTGTACGAGATTGGGATGGCTCTGAAACAGCTTAAAAACAACAAGGCGCCGGGTGATGACGGAATCACTGCTGAACTCCTGAAGGCGGGTGGAAAACCGGTCCTTAAGGCCCTTCAGAAGCTTTTTGATTCCGTCATACTCGAGGGCAAAACGCCACAGGCATGGTGCAGGGGTGTGGTGGTACTGTTCTTCAAGAAGGGCGACAATGCCCGGCTGAAGAACTATAGGCCCATCTCACTTCTTAGCCATGTCTACAAGTTGTTTTCAAGAGTCATCACGAATCGTCTCGCGCGCAGGTTTGACGACTTTCAGCCTCCCGAACAAGCCGGATTCCGAAAAGGCTTTAGCACCGTAGATTACATACATACGCTGCGGCAGGTTATACAGAAGACCGAAGAGTACAACCTGCCTCTCTGTTTAGCGTTTGTGGACTACGAGAAAGCCTTCGATTCGATCGAGACTTGGGCTGTACTGCAGCCTCTCCAACGGTGCCAGATCGACTACCGGTACATTGAGGTGTTGAAGTGTCTGTACAGAAACGCCACCATGTCAGTCCGTCTTCAGGATCAGACCTCGGCACCAGTCCTTCTCCAGCGTGGCGTGAGACAGGGAGACGTGCGACACTGCTGCGCTGGAGGATGTATTCAAGGTTCTGGACTGGAGCGGCCTAGGCATCAACGTTAATGGCGAGTACATCACTCACCTTCGGTTTGCCGACGACATAGTGGTCATGGCTGAGACCATGGATAGCCTCAGTACAATGCTCGATGACCTCAGTAGAGCTTCCGAAAGAGTGGGTCTGAAAATGAACATGGACAAATAAATAATATTAATGTCAAAATATTAACCAAATAACAAATAATTTTTTTTGTCAAATCTTTGTAAAATATCAATCAAATATCTTGAGCAATTCCAAAAATAAATTTAAACACAATAATTACTAAATGTCAATTAAAAATAATACAAAAACTATGTAAAATATCAAAAAATGTCAAATAAAACTGTATGTCAAATCTATGTAAAAAATATCAAACAAATGTCAAATAAAATGATATGCCAGTTCTGTGTAAAATGTCAAATAAAGTTAAGTTAAAAAAGAAAAGTTTGATGAAGTTAGTGAAGCCGTAAAGTACATGTAATTTCATAGTTGTAGTAGTTTTAGCTAATAGCTACAAGCACGTTAATAAAGAAAATCTAAACCAGAGTTGCCTGTAGGTGTTCATTATTTAATCTATCATTATGCATCGTACTTTTAAAGGATCCATAGACAGACTGTTTGGAGTCAGTCAGAGCAAACGGCTTCAAGTGGTTGGCACTTTGCAGGTTTTGGGTGAGACTACAAAAGCGGGGCGTGTATTTTCAACGCCAATTTTGTATTGAAACTGCAGATTTCCCATCGGCTACCGCTTGGAAATAGACCAGGCAGTCCATCTATGGAAGCTTTAAATCACATTAAGATTATTCCATCATACAAATATTTGGATTAGGATACAATTTGAAATACAGACAAACCTGACCATGGAACTTATCTAGACAGAGGACTCTTTTTATTCCGGTAATAGATTTCCGTATGTTATTTTTTTATTGATTGGCTCGCGCTTGACCACTATCTCACCTGATGGTAAGCGATGATGTGGTCGACGATGTAGCAAGCTTACCTAGAAGAAACCTATTCACTCTTGACTTAAAGACTCCCAGGTTGTAGCTATCAGGCAATACAGACTCTAGCAGGGAATTCCACTCCTCAGCTGTACGCATAATAAAAGTATTCCCAAAACGTTTGGTGCATATAGGTGGGATGTCCACCATGTACCGGTGACGCATCGCCGTACGTCTTGTGGTCCGATAATGGAAAGGGCTTGTAGGAATTAGTTCATGCAATTCCATCGCACACTCTCCGAAATGTAACCGATAAAAAACCGACAGAGTGGCAACTTGGCGCCGATATTCAAGGCTCTGGAGCCTAGACTCGACCAGTATCTAATTGCCGATGAGTCTCTTGGCCCGTTTTCCGATCGACTCCAGTGCATCCAGCTGGTACTTGGCAGATCCGTCCCAGAGATGAGAGCAGTACTCCATGCATGACCGAACTTGCGCTTGGTACAAGTTGAGCAACTGTTCTGACTTGAAGTACCGTCTAACCTTTGCAAGGATCCCCAATTTTTTGGCAGCCAGTTGAGCTTTTGCCTCAATGAATGGACCAAAATTGAGGGTCGATGTCAACGTAACGCCAAGAAGATCGAGATGGTCCGTTATCGGCACGGTCACACAACGGAAAGAAGGAGCCGGGTGGAATTGGCTCCTTTTAGGGGAATAAAGTTTATTGACTTTCAAGCAGGGAAACCCTTAGTAATAGAATGTTATTTATAGTTTACCGAGAAGATATAAATAAATCCTGTTTTAAGGTAAAAAGGCACTCACTTTAAAAATATCGTCTAGTAATATCTACTTACCAACCTTAAAATAATAGGTATCTTTATCACAAAGGAGCATTAAAGGTACTTTCTAAGGAAAGTAGTAGGATACCAGGAGTAAATCACTTTGTGTAGGATTATTATCATTATTTTTTATGAGATTTGCTTCCATTTTTTTACTTCTTCTATTAATAAATCTGCCACGTTTGACCTGGCGGTTACAAGCAGTACAGCTGCACTGCTGGGAATGTGGCCCTGCCTTTGGTTCACGTGTCCGCAAAGTGAAAATTGTCAGTAGAAAGCAAACCGGAGTCTCGGTTAATCGCATTTCACTTTTTCCCTTTAACGTTGAACTTAAACATAACTGGAAGAACTTCTAGGAAAACAGTTGGCTGTCTCTATCTCAGAAATTAATAAATTATTGCATCACCACTGCTCTCAAAACGGTGAAGGAAAACATCGTGAGGAAACCGGCATGTCTTAGAACCAAAAATTCGAAAATATCTGACATCAACCAACCCGCACTGAGCCAGCGCGGTGGATTTTTGCCCATTCCCTCTCACAGAGAGGAAGCCTGCACGCAGAACGGACCAAATGGGAGCCTAAGGGCGGAAAAAGGGTCCGTCTATTTTATAAAATCCATCTATTTCAGAAAATTCAGTACATTAACGAATATTATTTTATTCTTTAAGTTTTTAAAAGAAAGAGATTAAAATATTTACCATTAAATTTAAGGTTACAAATAGTATTAATATCAATGTTCACAATAGATTATTTAAACTCTCATATAGCAGTCGATATCGTGTTTCAAGGCTACGAATAAGCTGGGTACCGTTCAATAGGATTTTGAAGCTATAGTAGATTAATCTTTGAGTTCTATGGGTGTACCATGGAGTGGTGGACAAGGCCGATTAGAAGCGAATAGAATAGAATATTTATTTGCGTAAAACATGGTATACAAGGGTGTTAAATACAAATTGAGGCACAAGCATGTTTAGCTAGGATAAAACATAGCATGCAAAATTTTATAAAACAAGTTAAGCAACAACAACCGTTTCCTTTTTTTAAAACATCAACATTTTTTATCTATAAATTCTTTTAAACTATAAAAACTACACTCGATTAACCACTTATAAAATTTTATTGTAAATAATTTTGTGTTTAAAGCTTTGAAATGCCTTGGTATTTTATTATAAATGCTCACACACATTGCCAAGCAGCTACTATTGTATTTAGACAGTCTAGGCAAATCATTTAACACTAGTTTATATGGATCTCGTCGATGCCGAGGATATACATCATTTGCAGTCTTAAATAGTTGTTTATTTTTCATAACAAAAACACATATTTCGTAAATGTAAAGCGACGGTAACGGTAACAAACCAAGTTTTTTAAATATTTGTCGACATGAGTCGTCGGGCTTAAGTCCACAAATTGCTCTCTTGCAGTTTTTTTGAGCGATGAATGCTCTTTGGAAGGTGCTGTTACCCCACATTATTAGTCCATAACGTAACAACGATTCGACGTATGCGTGGTATGACATTACAGCAGTTTTTATATTAGTTATATTTTTTACTTTTTTTAATGCATAAACAAATTTATTAATTTTAGTGCTAACATTGTCTAAGTGCTCTTTCCAGTTTATGTCTTTATCTATTATTACACCTAAAAATCTGGTACGCGTTACTTCATTGATTTTATTAATATTGAGTTTAATGTCATTTTTGGAATTATTTGATCGATTAAATTGGATGTAGGCGGATTAATCTAAATTTATCATCAAATGGTTAATGTCAAGCCAATGCAATAATTTGTCAATTGTATTATTAATGTCAAGTTCATGTTCTGAAATGGTATTTACTTTTTTATTAGATGTCACTATAATAGAAATATCGTCAGCAAATAATACGCATTTATGGTTAGTTATTTTTATGATGTCATTTATATAAATGAGGAATAATATTGGGCCTAGCACACTTCCCTGTGGAACGCCATATTTATTATGTTTATATTCCGATGAATAGGATATTATTACATTATTTTCATTTTTTTTATTGATAATAACACATTGTTTTCTATTAAATAGAAGAATAGATGAAACTTGCTAGAATTATGGTAAATGTTGTAATTGTGAAAGTATAGTCAGTATTTATACGCCCCTTCATATTTACATATGGAAGTATTTAGGTTTTGTATATGTTAGTATAATTATGGTTTAGTATAATAGGTTAGAATTAAATATGTACATATACTTTTTAACCGGCTTCAAAATGGAGGACGTTCTCAAAAGACTGTAGTTTATTTATGTGTCACCTCATAACTGTTTACAAGGTGAACCGATTTTAATGATTCTTTTTTTATTTAATAACTGATTCTACCCGTGTGAATTTAATTTGATGAAGAACTTCGGAGATATACAACAGAACTCTTCAATTAACAACGGCAAATGTATCGGGGTTGCTGCAATCGCATGTCTGCTTATTTTTATGCCATTTCATAACATAACATCACGCCGGTATGCTATAAAGGGGAACGCAGATGTGTACAGTTCACCCTGGTACAGTCTCATTCGACGGGTTATGTTCAAGTTTTATGCTATTTGGGTAATCTATTCTACCATAACTTTGTGCATTTAGGTACTTTACTATAGAACTTGTTTATTACACTAAAAAGTGAAAAAAAACTTTTTTACAAAAAAGTACAACCGACTTCTAAAAAAAACTCTACACAGTGAAAAATAACTTCAATTTCGGAAGTCGGAGTCAAAAAACAAAGAAATAAAAACAGGAACACCGACTTCCGAAATTGAAGTTATTCTTTTTATTTGTAATGTTTTTTTGGAAGTCGGTTGTATTTTTTTTATAAATAGAATTTTTAAATGCCTATAGTTTTATTAAATAATAATAATATTGGTGCATTTCAGTTCTTGGGTAATACTACAGAACAGTCCAAAAAAAAGGGTTTTATGGTTGTTTCGTTTTAGCTTAGCAATAGCGGTCATAGACCTTTCCCTAATATCTAATGTTTAGGAACCTGAACCAAAAACTATGTATTGTTTTCCAGTAGTAAAACATGTTGAAGAACACGATAGATTTCTATTCAGGACGCCTTTATTTCATTATTCCCGTTTCTGAAATATAGGTGGATGGGTGAAATATAAATGTCTGGGTTCAATGACCGCGGCTATTGCCAATACAAGTTAAGGCCCTGACCAAAAAATCAGCATGAAATATGAGCATTCCTATTGGCCTAGCGGCACGGTGGCGCGTGAATTACGGTAGTCAATACGCCCAGATTTTAGAATAAAATCTTTATAAAATCGAATATTGGTCTTTTAAAAAAAAATAACTTACAAAATGTTCGTTATCAAATTGTCTATCCATTAGTGTTAGTATAAAAAATAATTAATGAACACTTTACGAGGAGATGCATGCTATCAATAATTGTTGCTCATTTTTATGGTTTTGTTGGCAGGAGATTAGTGAAACAAATACATCATTAAAAAAAAGTGTACCACCATTTTAGAATCAACATTATGTAGAAATTTAATGTATTTTTATTAATTGATATTTCTTTTTAAATAAAGAGTAGATAGCTCTTAAAAACTGCACAAAAACGACTGGCGCGGCGTTTTGCCGGGACTCTCTATTTGTCTACACCAACACACTCACGATACAGGAATAATCCTACTACGTTTCAGAATAATGCCGAATGTACAGGCTTAGTTTAAAAATACAGTAGGTGTTGTCACGTTCGCAATTGACATGCAAATATATGCAGACTAGACAAACAATAAAGCATTCGTTTTTATTGTCTGAAACTGGATGGACGCTTATCTAGGCGGAAAGGAAAATAAAGAACGTATCCGTTGCTCATCATTTTAGAACAAATGAGAGCTAAATGCTGCATGGAATCAATCACAGAAATAAATCTAACTAGATGACGGGTATGTATGTAATTCACGTGACAAAAAAAAAACAAAGTTCCGACTGCATAAGAAGTGAACTAAGGATACCTAAACAAGAAGAAAATCATGCTGTGCAGTCGGTGGTTACATAATCGCGAGCTGACTGTTCAAAACCATATGTTTTGGACAGCTTTTTTTATAATGCGTATTTTCTTGGAAATATCTTAATATAAACCAAACCAAACCTTACGTAAAACCATTGAAACAAAAAAAATTAAACCGCCTAGCCCGTTTCATCATCGGACTACAAGACGTACGGCGATGCGCCATCGGTACATGGTGAAGATCCCAACAATACGCACTAAACGTTTAGTAAATACTTTAATTATGTAGCCGGAATCTGTGTTGCCCGATAGCTACAACCTCGAGGCCTTTAAGTCATGAGTGAATAGGTTACTTCTAAGCAAGCGTGCTACACCGTCGACCACATCATCGCTTACCATCAGGTGAGATAGTGGTCAAGCGCGAAACTACACATAATAATAATAAAAAAATTGTAGTTCTAAAAACTAAAAAACACGCTGTAATCGTAAATTGAACTAAAAAGTTGCTAAACCTGAAGATCCTGGTAAGGATACTGTGACAAACTATTTAAATTATTGCATTGTCATCGGTCCTTGATAAGTGTGCAAAGTTTCAAATTAATCCGACGTTTTGAAGGGGGTGAAAATCACGTTCAAACATTCCGTTAATTGATACATAGATATATAGATACATACATACCAACCTAATAAAAGCGTGTTTAAAACACTAATTACAAAGCGAGAAATAACTTTCTTTTCGGAAGTCGGTGTCAAAAACGAAAAGAAATTGATACGCGCACACACGACACCCGACAATCTTTATTTTTATTTGTTAATTTTTTTTTTTTTTGTCTAATAGTCCTAGTCCTTGTTCAGTGGCTATAGACAAAGTCGTAATATGTCAGCAAAAATAATTGACAAAAAGCACAAAATTTATGGGATTGACAAGTGAGTGGAATGTCTCGTGATTAAATCCCGTATTGCGATACAATTTCACTTGCTCAAGAACTCCAAGTCCTCGATTCTTGGGTCAGACAAATTATTAGTGGTTTATTTCTTCTGTAATTTTAAGGTCAGCTTGGAGTCTGGGTTTATGCCTAATTTTTGATCTTAGGCTCACCCTTATTGATCTCTCACGTTCAGACCTGGTCCAGGCCATGGTACGGAGCGAGAGGGTATGGGAAGCTGTCACCTCCTTTTGCGGGTAGCAGCAAGCAGTAATGCTCGCAAAGGAGCATAATTTAATAAATATTTCATCACTTGAAATAACTTTCTTAAAACTCCTAGTTATCAAAGCATACCCTTATATTTTAGCAAAAGGAAGGCTTTTACTGTCAAGTAAAGGAACTGGAAAAATTAAGGCGTTACATTTTGATGCATCAAAGAGCACGAATGTCGACGGAAATGAATAAAGGTATGAGAAAAGAAACAAGTATCTGTCTACAAACTTGAAAGAAAAACATAAGTCATAATGTAGGTGTTGACAACGGTGTAGGCGGTTAAAATTGAGCACCGACATAAAAAGAATTACAGTTTTGAGGAAAAACTGAAAACAGTTTTTGTTATTATTGCAGGTGAAAATAATTTATGTAGTCATGTTTCGGAATTTAGTTTTTTTTGATTGCGAAATCTTTTATAATGAAAATTATTATTTCCTGTTATAAAATAGAGCACTAGTTTTTAACCGACTTACCAAAAAGGAGGAGGTTCTATGTTCGACATTATGTATGTTTTTTTTAATTTTTTTTTGTGTATGTTCACCGATATCTCCGTCAATTGTGGACCGATTTTTAAAATTCTTTTTTTGATTGAAAGAGCATATTTCTTGGTCCCATTTTAATTTGGTGAAGATCTGATGAAGAACTTCGGAGATATACAACAGAACTCTTCAATAAACAACGGAAAATCTCTTGGGATTGCTGCAATCGCATGTCTGTTTATTGTTTATATCATTTCATAACATAACATCACGCCAGTACGCTCGAAAGGGATACGCAGATTCCTCATTTCACCGATTATGTTCAAAATTCATGTTATTCGGGTAATCTATTCTGGCGTTATTGGTACTTACTTACTATACAACTGCCTATTAGGTAGGTACAACTAAAAAGGGTAAAATAAAAAAACTTTTTTGCAAAAAAAATATACCGACTTCCAAATAAAAACTACAAAGTGAAAAATAACTTTATTTTTGGAAGTCGGTGTCTATATAGCATAAAAATTGGTACCTACAAAAGATGAAAGACACCGACTTCCAAAAATAAAGTTATTTTTCACTTTGTAGTTTTTTATTTGGAAGTCGGTAGTATTTTTTTGCAAAAAAGTTTTTTTATCATCACTACTATACAAGGTTTTCGTCACTATACTTATATATTAATGAATTTAAATTTTTATTCGTTTTTCTTCTTTTGCAAACTTATATTTTCTGGTGAAACGGATAAATAAAAACCGGGCAGAGCTTTGTTCAGATCTTGTATTCACAATCGAAAGAGACAAATAAATGATGGGCAATCGCTTATATTACACGGTCCTCGTTGCAGACATGGCTTGACTGGAGGGGAGGCTTCAATATGGCGGCTTAGCTTCGGCGGGCTCGGCGGGTATTGGTCGATTGCACGTAGGCCGACGTCACATCCGTTACAGGTTATATCTCTTTACTTAAGGCTCTATACAAGTGGCATTCGATATCAGCGAAGGTTGAAGCAAAATGTTGATCACGTGTTTTTCCGATATCGCTTATCAATCCCTTACAATTTTGCCTTTTCGACAATCGCTATCGCCACGCTTTCGATGGTAGAATGTCTCTTGTCTAGGGCCTCGACCACTGAATACTTACAACGAACGACTGAAGGCTTCGTTACCTTTTCTTATTATGTATTTTCAAAACATTCAAGTACGATTTCTTGAAGTAAATGTTCTTTAGTAAAAGAACCTTCAAGAACCCCATCACATGGAATCGTTGGAAGTTTTCCATGAAAACGTTTACCTTTATCGATTCTGCAAATTACCTCGTAAACGGTTCCACTTTAATCCTTTTGAAGTAAGAGGTCAAACCCATTTTGTATCGAGGAAACAAAAGTCCAGACACTCGCCTTTAACGCTTGCACTGGAGCAGAAAATGGCGGCTATGTCGACCTACATCTATAAAAATATAGCCGGTCAATTGACTTTAACGACAATTGCAATGTTGTAGTTACCATTACCATTCACAGTTCTGTAAAAAAAACCCGGCCAAGTGCGTGTCAGACTTTGCACATGTAGGGTTCCGTACCGAACCGCAAAATTAAGTTTGTTTTAATAGATAAAACCAGTCAAGTATAAGACTGACTCGCGCACAGACGGGTCCGTATAAACAGCTTCACCAAATAAACAGATAATATTATTAACGTTCATAAACAATGAAAGTACCAAACATTGCTCTAACGAAGGGACTCAATTAACTTTGCAGTAATAGCTTTGTAGTTCTTAGGGCTCTTTCAATTTAGACGTTTCGTGTCGGACTGCTGTGGCACCGTAACGGTGCGGGAGTGGTACTGCGCACGTCTGGTTGTATTTTTTCATACAATTTATGCACACAAGTATTCGTCTTGATGTAGTGCGTGCGCGGCACCGGCCCCGCAGCAGTCCGACACGAAACGTCTAAATTGAAAGAGATCTAAGAGTCTCTGAGCTAAACTGCGGAAGGAGGAATGGACAGACGGACATGGCGAAACTTTATACTTATTGAAACCTTATGGGTTCCTTGTTGATTACGGAACCCTAAAAATGAGGGAATTTCAAAGAAAATCTGATTTATCAATATATTCATATTTGTTAGTAAAATATACGTAATAGTGAATATTATCACCAAATTTCAAGTTCCTAGGTCAATGGGAAGTAAAAAAAATCTTCGAAACGAAATTTTGTATAAAAATGCTTAAAAATACATTATTTATCTACTCAACGAGCTCTTAACAACGATACCAATATAAAGCACTACTACTGAGCATTTTTTTGTTGTTATGCTCGCGTTTAACCACTATCTCGCCTGATGTTAAGTGATGATATGGTCGACGGTGAATCACGCTTGCCTAGAAGTAACCTATTCACTCTTGACTTATAGACCCCTAGGTTATAGCTAACAGGAAACAAAAACTCCAGCAGGGAATTCCGCTCCTTAGCTGTACACACAAAGTATTTGCAAAACGCATTTTGCGTATGGGTGGGTCATATCCACCATGTACCGATGGCGCATTGCCGTACGTCTTGAAGTCCGATGATGGAAAGGGCTAGGTGGAATCAAATTGTGCAGTTCCATCGCACACTCCCCGAAATGTAACCGATAGTAAACTGACAAGCTGGCAACTCGTCATAGGTGTTCAAGGCTCTGAAGCTTTGATTAGACCGGCGCATCGTTGCCGATCGGCCTGTTG
The DNA here is from genome assembly GCA_948252205.1 of Orthosia incerta. Lineage (NCBI taxonomy): Eukaryota > Metazoa > Arthropoda > Insecta > Lepidoptera > Noctuidae > Orthosia > Orthosia incerta. The sequence continues at coordinate 4,419,826 of OX411752.1, forward strand.
GCCCATTTGTGAGGCCATTTATTTATTTTTTGCTTGGGGAAATCCTAATGCATATCACTACCACGGGGAGATAGTGCAGTTATGTGCGACTCCAATCCATTAAAACTCCACGGTGCCGCTTATGGCAGCAACACGGGCACGTATTAACACTCACCACGAACCCGCTGCGGCTGTCCGTCACCGTGCCCTCCTCTGGGGAGTACCCCCCATTACCAGCGCACCAGAACACACAGTAAGCCGTGACCACCCCAAGGACCAAACTAGCACATGGGTGCCAGACGACCCCATTTATGGCACCCTTGGTCCCCTTGTGACGGGTTAAGGTCAATGGCCCCGCTATACCGACACTCCTCCTCTTCTGTGGTCCCACCGCACACGGCTACTGAGCCCTCCGCCTCGACAATGCGGGAACCCACCGGGGGGACATGAGGGCCCGGGTTTGATTCCTGGGTCGGGCAAGGAGTTATTGGGTTTTTCCATCTAGGTAGATTTTCTTAGTAGCAGTCCGGAGTCCTGACTGCTACTAAGAAAACGCGTACCTGTGTGTACTTGTGCCTGGTTGATGGCACTAGGCTCACCCCTATTACATGGGACATTAACATTACTTGCGAAACATAGGTGTACTGTAGGTGTACCACTGCCTAACCTTTTGAGGAAAACAAGCGTGATGTTATGTAATACTGTAACTTCTTAATAGCACATAATGACTGTCGTTGAAAGTTTTCAAGCCATCTATGCAATTAGGGGCCTGATTACCGTGTTCGAATGTAGATTGATTTGTAAACAGTACTGTATATTGTTTACAAATCACACGTATTATTACAGAAAGCATATTGTTTGATTATGATATGCCGTCATACAGGCTAGTACCAACTTTAATATTTGTATGTTTTATTTAATAAACTCCACACCATCAGCCTTATAATGTTCCCACTGCTGGAACACAGGCATCCTCTCTGTAAGAGAGGTAATAGGCTTAATCCTGCACGCGGGCCCAGTGCGGGTGGATGTCAAAGACGTCTTCGATTTTTTGGACATGCCGATTTCCTCACGATGTTTTCCTTCTCCGTTTTTAGAGCAATGGTGATATAATAATTTACACAAAGTAAAGCGCCTGTCTAGGTTCGAACTCACGACCTACGATCCGTAAGTCGGGGCTGTTACTACTGGGCCACCAATACTCTCAACTTATAAACTAATTTTATTTAATAATTTAACTGATTCAAATATTGCTGTAAGCAAAGTGATAGCCTGAAACACAGCTTCGAAAGAACCTAAATCGGGCAGATCGCCACCAAAAATATAAATTCCTTTTTATCTCGCAGTTGTAATAAAATAATTTAGTTATACTTTACATAAAAGCACTATTTATACAATTGTTTAAGAAAATATAATACTGCACATACATACATAAACTCACGCCTTTGGCCAATGGGGGTAAGCAGAAACTACAGAATGCCACCTACTACAGTCCTTACATACTTCTTTTGCTTCACATGCATTCATACATCTAGTCATACACGCAAGGTCGGTTATGAGTACTGCGTACCTGGCGTTTCTGAAGAACATCACCTATAAGGTCTGCTATTGCTACACTTCAATACTGCACATCATGCGCCTACATTTTTGTGAACGTTCTTACTTTTTACCCGACTCCCGAAGGAGGGTAATGTGTTTATCAGTCTATGTATGTATATATATTTGTTCCAATGTGGCGTTTTAGAGACCAAACGCTTTGGCTGATTTTGATGATTCTTACGTCAATCGATGCGTCTTTACTCAGCGAGTGTCACTGGCTGCATTAACATTGGAGTAGAAAAACAATTTTTGGCGCCCTTTTTTGGGGGATAATTTTTTTTTTCATCTATCCCCATCGTGTGGGGTATCAGAATAAAGGATTTTAAGAGGTGATTTTAAAAATATATAAAACTTAAATGTTTAAATGTACTTAATTCTAAAAAACAAAATAACTAAAAATTAGTAAATAAAAAAAGATAATTAAAATAATCAAAATTGTTTACGTCTTTTTAGTTCGCTTTTTAAGCACTCGGGTGCTTAAAGCGAACTAAAAAGACGTAAACAAGAGTTTTTATTTTTTTAATTATCTTTTTTTAAATAAATTATTCTTATTCTTACAACTAAGTCAGTATGTTTTGTAAACAATGTTAACATTGTTTACAAAACATACATACATACATAGGTGTTGTCATAATTTAAGTGCCTAGTAATAATAATTATTATTACTAGGCACTTAAATTATGACAACACCAACCTATTATAGTCCTACTTTAGGGCAAAGGCCTCTTCTGGTACAAAGAAGGCATGAGCATTGATTACCACGCTTGCTCAAGGCGGGTTGGCGATTTCAGACTTATATTAACTACAAATTTAGGTTGCCCCACGATGTTTTCCTTCACCGTTGTCAGCAATCTCCAAATTAAACTTAGGAAGTTCTGGTGTTTTCTTTTTTTTTTTAACCATCCGTAGACAGCGTACAGGTTACATTAAAATAAGAAACATAGAAACATACATTCCACGATCTCTTCTAGCCAACCTCCTTTATTCGTAGTCTAGACTGTTTTTTTCACTCAAAGAGTAATATAAACTAAATATTATTCCAAAGTTCGAGCTAGAAATACGTGTGGTGGGCAGAAAAAATCCAGTCGCTAAACGAATTTCTGCGAATAGTGCCTCCCAGGAGTGAGTCTTCTTATTACCATTTCGAGTCACGTCCTCCTCCGGATAGGCATAGAGAACAGCTTCAACACTCTAATTTGTTTATATTCATTAATGTAATCGATCAAGCTTCGCTGTAATGGATCCTCTTCAACGGAAACTTATTTAAATAAACGAACAGATTAACAAAATACCTAAGAAACAGTAATTAGCGAGGAAGTCTAAAGTGTCCTGTCAAGACAACGGACACTGTAGATTAATTTATTAGCCCTTTAATTGGTAACTCTGCAGTGCCAGTGCTAATTTTATTTCAAAATTTCAACGGTCAAAGTTTCTCCCAGCAGAGGGAAAAGACACTAAGCCAAAATATTTTATTAAAGGTGACAGTTAATATAAGGGGGACGGAGAAAAGTTGATATATTAATTAACTCGTGAATAAGTCCGTCAGGCAGAAGAGTCACTCTGTTTCACGCAAGCGCAGTGAGGATCCGTCAAGTTACGCCCTTACGTAGTGCGAGCGCGGCATTCAGAGAGTGCACACGAATATCATCTAAGCCCCGACAGACGATGTTTCATTAACCTACAAACGAAATAAAATGTAGCCAATGACGTAAATGTTGATGAGTTAAAAAGTTTTAGTGAACTTGAATTAATGATGAGAGAGTTTTCCCGAGTCGGTAGAAACTTTGTGAGTGTACCGCAAACTATTAGGAAATTCGAAGAGTTTATTCTTTTCACGGTTGTGTTTATAGTTGTGCCTGTGAGCGATGTGTCCGATTGTAAAAGTGGGATATTTCTTCCGCATTACGGTAAGTAAAGTTAGTTTAAGCGACACGACGTGACAATTTAATTTAGTAAATACTTTTTAGGTATTTGACGTAGTGTTGTGCATTTTACTGTTGATTTTTTTTATTTCGAGTTTCATGAAACCGTTTCGGATTGTACGGGTGTTAGAATAAATGTTTGTTTTAAATATTTTTCGATGATATGTTTGGAAAACCATATTTTTTACGCAGGGTATGTTACATATATTATTGTACTAGAAATTTTGGTTACAATATCATACATATATTTTAAAATTATAATGGAGGCTTTTTTTGAAATTATTTCATATATTGACTTATGCGTGATTAGGGATATTTATTTTCACTACATGCTGATAAATTTTGATACAAATATGATTGATAAGAATTCTGTAAACATTTTTGTTTCATCAGTTTTGTAGGTGTATATCTGCACACAATGCGAAACTCAAATTAATCTTTATTTAATTAATACATTCCATTTGGTAATTCTTTGATCTTAAACCTAAAGTATTATACAAATATTTTACTCTCCCTATATAAAGGAAAGGCTGTATAATATTAAACCTAGATTTAGCAATAAATTCCTAATTTATTAGTTCACGCTACATTTTACTTGAAATTGAGCCAACATTGTTAAAATTTTCCTTAATAAATCATTCTGTATTTTATTAATAAAGACAGGGATTTATACGAGGATGGACTGAAAACCATTATTCTTTATCATTTACGCGAAACAATTTTTCCAATTTCCTGATTAAATTTAAGACAAAAGAGGGCCGATTTAATCAGAATCACTGAAAGATTTAATTAAAATCACTGAGAGATATAATCAAACTCATTGAGACATTCCGAGAAAGATTTTTAGTGTGACATTTGATACCTAATGATTGGTTCCTGTGTCGTTCGAAATTGAAAAGATAAACATTGTTTCCATAATAAATAAAAAAAACAACGAAGGAAAATAAAATCATAGTTTGTCTTTAATGTTTGTTTTGTAATGTTTATTTTCTTTATTGACAATATGAACTATTTGCGTCTGTCTGTTTCATCGATAAACATTGTATTGTAGGCATTGCTTCTGAATTTGTGATAAAATAGATCTACGAAATCAATTTAATTTGGTAGTTTTAATTTTATGGACTTATGTATGTGAAGCTTTTTTACAATAACAATTATTATGATTAATTATTTATTTAACCAGTACTGATAGATTTCTTAGTTTAGCTTGGACGTTACTGGCACCGGTGAAATAAACATCGTGAGGAAATCTGGACATATACTTGGGTAGTTAAAGATCTTGAAATCGCCAAGCCGTCTTCAGCAAGCGTGGTGATGGATACTCGTGCCTTCTCTGTATGAGAAGAGGCCTTTGCCCTGTGGTAGGACATCTACAAGCTTGTAGTATTATAAGTATTACATACATACACTATGCTGTACTGATGCTGGCATCCTTACCGTCCTGATGGTTCTATCAACGGGTGATATTTTAAAAACAAAAATAAATTTTCCGAGGTTACTCTTTTTTTCTCATAAAATATTTTCATTTATCTCTTTCAATGTAGTACTTTTCTCGCGAATTCTAACACGAACAACTCAATAACTGCAAATGTTGCTTGGAAACTTTTTTCTTCCTTATTTACTTCGTCAAATCCCCTGCGGTGAAAACAGGGGAAAGAGCCGCTAACGGTTACAATGTCCGCGCCTTTTCAACATTTTTGGCTTTTATAAAATTATTTTCTGTCTTTTTGTTTTGTTTGAATTTAAACTTTTTTCGATGCTCTGATCTAACAAAAAGTATTTGTAAGTGAGTTCAGGTAAGTTAGTGTACGGGGCTTAAAACAGGCTTAAAATACATTAAAGATATGTTGGTTTTCCCGATCATGGTAATAAATAATCACAAAACAAAAATATTTTGTGATTTTATTGAAATATTTTATTGAACCACTTTTTTAATTGAATATATAATGCAGCCATCATAAGGAAATTAAACTAGCAGTATTGTAGTTTCTACTGTTTTTAACTTATAATGGGTTTTCAAAGGATGAACGCAAAATTTTCTCACAGGAAAGAACAAATATTGTCACAATTTCTTATTGTGTTTAAAGTTTTATTTATACCTATCCTACTCAGTCGTTGGTGCTTATCGAGGCTCATCCTGCAGCTGTTTTGTCACAATATTCTTTTGTATCACTGCTCCTTAAACCGAATACAAACATCAAGTTATAGACCGACCGCTTAACTGAGACCATTCTGAAGTAGCTGCGCGGTACGGAATGTGTTGTATTTATTTATTTATTAAAACTTCATACAACATACAAACAATATAAAAGTACATAGGAGGTATTAGTGTCGCCGCGGGTGTAATGATCTGTCAGTTGATAGTTCGATGATGGGTGTCAACATCTCTCTAGCCACCTTAGGAACGGTCTCAGTTAAGCGGTCGGCGTATACCTGTACCTTGAAAAACTCCTGTGTATGTAAATCAAATATTTCATCCCTGATCAAAATCCCTGATACAGTATTTACTATTCTGGTCGCACGGACCCTGACGTATGAAGTGAGATTTATCGAGATCTCATCTCGCTATTATCAAAAATTGAGCTTCGAGAACGTTACCTTTCCATAATTAATGGTTAAGTCTTAATATTAAGTCACTGAGTTACAATATAAAAAACCCACGTTGTCAGCGAGTTTTTTTTTTTAAATAACGTTGCTCCACACTAGGAATTTCTTCGTGTATCGTGGGTGCGTTTACAAGTTTTTCCTATTTTTTAGTTTTTTACTTCTCTTCGAGTTTAGGATCCTGAAAAATCTTTAGTTGTTTTCTTGATAAGATCTCGTTCCGTATCCTTATTCTTTTAACTAAATCGCGGTTATCATTCACCTACAGAGGTACGTACACCTTTGTGAAAAACCTATGTAAATCAAATATTTCATCCCAGATCAAAATCCCTGATACAGTATTTGCTATTCTGGTCGCACGGACCCTGACGTATGAAGTGAGATTTATCGAGATCTCATCTCGCCATTATCAAAGATTCCGCTTCGAGAACGTTACCCTTCCATAAATGGGTCGAGTCTGTTTGCATTCATTATCTTCTACTCATATTTCATTGAACGTTCCCATTAGATTGGAATGTTGGTTTTTAGCAAATAGAGATAGAATTTATTTTAGCGGCATTCCGCTCTGGAAAAGTAACATTTTATTGAGATATTCGTTGAAGATTTTAGAAGCGAAATTAATGTTTGAACGATATTTTGCTCCGGATAGTACTTTTAGTTAGATCTATTAATAATATCAAGATAAAATGTTTAATTTAGTACCTATCTACATTATTATTACTAAGTGGTTCCAAGAAAAAAATGGTTCTTAAAAGGTTTCTTTTTTTGATGAATTTAAGCTAAAACTGAAGATAAATCTGAGTTCCTTTGATCATACCTACCTACTACCTTTGCTTATCTTTTCATCAAGGCCAGAGCGTTCAAGTACAAAATTCAAACGCAGAAATCCTTCACTAAAAAACTAGATTGCAAAAAGGTTTTCAGATTCAGCCCCGTTTTAACCCGTTCCAAACGAGTAACACGCAGTGTCGGGTACACTAGGCCCGTTAGATAGCCTTTTAGTTGCTCCATTAATAATAATCCTTAACAGTGTCAGTCCCAGGTCTTACGAAGACTTCGAGCCTTAATCCGTTAATCTTAATCAACGCCTTGTTGACTTCGGACTTTGTTGAAATTATCTTACCATTTCATAAACATTTAATCTAATAATTAAGTTTAGTAAATAGAAATTTCATCGAACGTACCTACTTCTGTGGAGTGTCGCAGAATCCGAAACAATTCTAGGTATTCCGCCTGAAATTCTTATCAAAATATTTGACAAATGACGCGGAGGTGACCGCTTTCTGAGCAAGGTCGCGGGTTTGGTCCCGTTGGGAAAACAATTTGTTAGGACTGTGTTATTCTGTGTTTTGGAATTTCCGCATTATGACAGTTAGAAAGAGATATTAAGAGACATGATTTTTATGTCTAGTTCCTGAAAAACTGGCTGATCCTTTTGAGATGTATATAATAGGAGTTATTAAAACGTGAGTGTAGGTTAAATCACGAGCGTAGTATTATTATCACACGAGGCGAAGCGAGTGTTTTAATACCTAATTATATGCCCGTTGCATACACTATTTTATCTCATACAGTTGAAATAAAACAAAAGTGGAAACGGAAATATATGTGGTATGGCGGGCAATTTAGATTCTCATTCCGCATGACAGCGTAGCCCGCGCATCCATGGACCATAACACTATTTTTCAACATTAAGTCAATGAGCCCATATGCGCCAATAAATTAAAAAGTAAAAGTGTGCTATAAAATTAAAAAGTTATTTTATGATGCAGTTGTTTGAAAATCGAAGGACCATGTTGCACTGTAATGGTTTTTTTTAAATTTTACCTATCCACGAGTATAAATATATTTAAATATAAATATATATTTGGAACATTACGTTGTGAGTGTAGATAAAGAATTTTTCAACACACTTGCTCATAAAGTGGCTCTAATTTCACCGCAATTAGGCACATAATGATACCTGTTATCAAACTGACTTTTTCATTGCTATTATTCACAAGTGAGTTATAGAGTTTTTTTTTTATTTTATTGGTAAGTTGCTTTTTTCTTAAAAAAGGTTCGCAACCAAAAAGATCGTGCGCAATAGTTCAAATAAATTAATGTATCTATTGCTTGCTCATTTCACGCAATTTCGTATTAATTTCAACTTGTACGTGCTTAATAAATAAAACTTTCACTCAAATATTAATTTTATTTGCTCTGTAATTAAGAAAAATTGAAATTCCCTATTTTGTACGTGGCTAAAACACTATCCACGAAAAGCCAAAAAAAAAGAAACCTCATTCTTTTAGTCTATGGCCGATCGCCATTGTTAGATGTGCGCGCATAAGAAAACTGATTAATTTTGCCCGCCATTGTGAAAAAAAAATTACTGTTGAAAATTATTTTTTTGTATAATTTCTTCACAGGTGTGTTGAAACACGTCGTATGATACACGTGTGTATTGATGATTACCGTCCTCGCTCTCTTAAGACCCTCACCTACGGCTCGGGTCTCAATGGCGCCTCAGTGGTAATCACCAACATTGCACACTTGTATCATAATGTACTATTATTATCCCAAGGCAACATTTATTTATTTATTATATACTTTATTGTACATGACAAAATGCGTACAGGATAAACATTATAACGAGATGAAAAGCATCCTATGTGTTATTGGTATAACACATAGGATACTTTTCATATCGGTACGGAAAAAAAAAAAAAAAAAAATAGCAAGTTAAAACTTTAATCTGACAGTAGATACTTTCTTCGTTTAGAGGGTATTCGGAAATACGGCAATGAAATCGAAACTAATTGGGAACTACGAAATGTGAAACTTGAGGAAACCTTAAATCAAATTAGTCTATTAATTATTAATGTGCTTCTCTTGAGTTATTAATTTATTAACGTTGATTAATAAGGAACTCTGTTCAATTTGAGTAGTAATAAATAAGTGTACCTATTAAGTTTGTTCATTTATATTTAACCGACTTCCCAAAAAGCAGGAGGTTCTCAATTCAACTGTTTTTTTTTGTGTTTTCGGGTATAACTCCGTCATATACAGACGGATTGGCAAAATTCTTTATTCCCACCAATGCAGAATCTGATGATGAGCTCCCATGGAAATCGAAGCGATTTTGGTATTTTCAATAACATGGCAAGCATTTGCACTAAGAAAGTATCATTTGGTGAAGTGGAACTGACGAAGAAGACCCCAGACGGCCACTGGAATTCCTTAATAAGTATGTCATGGGTATAAGTTATCTGGGATTGTTATGCGATTACGATGAAGCCAATACATCACATCACATTACATTATCAGCCTATTAATGTTCCCACTGCTGGGACACAGGCCTCCTCTCTGTGAGAGGGAATGGGCCGTAATCCACCACGCGGGCCCTGTGCGGGTTGGTGGATGTCACATGTCTTCGAATTTTTGGTTCTAGGACATGCCGATTTCCTCACGATGTTTTCCTTCACCGTTTTGAGAGCAGCGGTGATGAAATAATTTACACAAGGTAAAGCGCCTGCCTGGGCTCGAACCCACGACCTACAACTTGTAAGTCGCGGCCGATACCACTGGGCCACCACCGCTTTCAGCAAAGCTTCAGCTTTCGCTTTAAACAAATACATATTACGAATAAATGGTACTGATGAAAATAGTACCATCGAACCATATTTAAACATAATAGCCCACTGGTAGGAAATGTAGGATTCGCAAACAGGATCATAACTGGAATCCTTCTGAGCTCCAGAGAGTCTATGTTTCCGAACGCATTCAACCCGAATCTCTTCAAAGTTAGAGTAAACAGGCTTCTTCTGGGTAAGCTCACTCTATCGTCGACTCTGTCTCTATCACCTATGACCTAAACTAGAGTCAAGAGCAAACCCAAAATAAAATAAAATGAGGGAGAAACCTGACAAAATATACTAGCCTAGTGCACAGTGGTGGCCTATTAGTAACGGCCCCGACTTAAGTGTCGTAAGGTCGCGGGTTCGAAGCCAGGCAGATGCTTTACTTTATGTAAACTTATTTCATCACCACTGCTCTAAAAACGGTGAAGGAAAACATCGTGACGTAACTGGCATGTCCAAAAACTAAAAAATTGAAGACATGTGACATCCACAAACCCGCACTGGGCCCGCGTAGTGACCCATTCCCTCTCTCACAGAGAGGAGGCCTGTGTCCCAGCCGTGGGAACATTATTAGGCTGACGATGATGATGATGCAGATATTTATGTTTAAGCCTGTGTGCTGTGACCTATAGCATTCTGGTGTACTGTTTAGTTGGTCTTTCATCAAAATGTTAACTGCTTTCCTCTTAGTACGAGAATAGTTTAAGACATATTGAAAAATTTGCCAGATAGAAAAGTTGGTAGGTAGTGAGGCTGACTACCCAAGGATGGCGTCCGAAAAATCAAAAAAATCGCTTTAATTACTTTTATTTTACAAAGTCAAAGTCTTTTTAAAACGTAGTTCAGTTTCAAGCTTTTGTATGTCACTTTACTTTTTAAAGTGTGCCCATACTCGTGAAAACGACACAGATACAGAGTGATTTATTCAGAGGCGTCGTTCTTTTATTTTTAACCGACCATCGAAAAAGGAGTAGGTTCTATGTTTGACTTCATGTATATTTTTTTTTGTATTTTCTCCGATATCTCCGTCAATTGTGGACCGATTTTGATTTTTTTTTTGTGTTTAAAGGAGTATCTGCCGAAATTGGTCCCATTTTAATTTGGTGAAGATCTGATGAGGAACTTCGAAGATATACAACAGAACTCGTCAATAAATACCGGCAAATCTTTAGGGACTGCTGCAATTGCATTTTTGTTTATTGTTTATACCGTTTCATAAAATAACATCACGCCAGTACACTTAAGGGTTAAGCATATCTCTCATTTGATCGATTTTGTTCAAGTTTCATGATATTCGGGTAATCTATTGTGGCATTATAAGAAACTTACTAAACAACTCGCCTATTAGGTAGGTACAACTACAAAGTGAAAAATATAAAAACTACAAAAAAAATATTACCACCGACTTCCAAATAAGATAACTATGTGAAAAATAACTTTATTTTTGGAAGTCGGGGTCCATAACGCAAAAAAATGGTATCTACGAAAGACACCGACTTCCAAAAGTAAAGTTATTTTTCACACCGTCTTTTTCTTATTTGGAAGACGGTAGTATTTTTTTGTAAAAAGCTTTTTTATAGCTTTTCTTTCCAAACACCCTAACGATGTTTTTTAATAACACAGCATAAATAAGAAATTATTCCTTAACTGATTAACTGAACGTTCTTCTTTTTTAAAGTCGATTAAAGTAAACACACGAAAACCTATAATTACTCACAAAAATTGTAATTTTAGAAGTATTTATAAAAATATTTTATTTGAAGTTTCATACTTAATTACGTTAACTTATGAGCACCAAGGGCGATTCTAGTTAGAAGCAATAAATATTTTAACCATATTCAATAAATTACTCTAGTACATTATTTGATTCCAGTAATTTAACTAAGGAGCTGCGTTCAAACTCGACAATATAATTAACGACGTTGGTAAAAGCCTCGTTTACTTACAAAGTTTCCTTGCTGTCGAATGAATTGAAAATTTGCAAAAACGTATTTGAAATTTTCAACACAAAATCGTGGTTGATTAATTTGAAATACGAGTACTCTTATTTCAGTTGAATTTTATTTACACGCAAGATTGACTATTGGAAAATTCCCTATATGAGTAGGCAATATGATAAAAAATATTGAAATAATTAAATGAAAAAAAAAAACATATTTTTATTCAGAAAGCCTGGTCAGGTTTTTCTTTAAATTATTTTAATGTTGACATTGGTATTAATATAGAATAGGTTAGTACGATTACTATTTAAGCAACAAAGTCGACGGTCCTATTTCAACCATAATTTTAGTATTGCCCAACCGTTATGTAGCAATATTCATTATGACCAGCCAATGTGATAAATATATCGGTTCTTTTTCGTCATATCGATGGATCCAAAATTAAATATATTTTGACCAGAATTCAGCCACGCTAACAGCGTTGTCATTTGCCTCACAAAGGTCTTTTAAGGTGCAGGTGTTTTTGCACAGAGAGCAAGACTAAAGGTGAGGCATTCTTTGGGACGTGGCTCCGCAATCGCATTGTGTGTCATTGGAGTACCCCTCATCTAACTAGGTTGTGCCTGCAGCGACCTACTTGGCTTCGTAGTCGGTTTAGAGATTCAGGAGGGCCAAGGCAGTTGGTGGCCCGCAGGGAGCTTTTCTGCAGGCTCAATATAATCAGCTGGAGGGGGGTGTCCGAGGAGCCATAGATTTTTCTTTGTTTCCCTTAACTCGTTGCCGTCAATTATTTAGTGAACGACAGGAAACTGTTTCGACTTTTTAATCTACCATATATAAGTTTAAATCAGTACATTGCCTGATTTGACTTGACTATTTTCATAATGAAAAAAATAAAAATTTGTAACGCGAAAGTTTTAAAGTTAATAGATTCATAATGTCTGGGCATAATACATAGTGCCCTGATTAATCACTTGGTCCATGACAGACACATTAAAAGCTTTTTAAGCTATTGCATAGCTTCTATCGCGGGCCTTGAGCGCGGGAACCGAATCCAGAAATTCCGTAACGAAAAAACCTCACGCTCCCCACTCCGACGGGCAAGGAGGTGTGGCTTGAAGGCCGTGCATCGTCTAACGTCGTTTCAGTTCGGCAGTCTTCGACACGGCGTTGTGTGCGATTAGACGTATTGTACGACTCTACGAAACTCGCACGAATCGAGACGAGCTGCTCCGAAATCGGAAGAATACATAAGCAGCTGTTTATGAGAAAGTATATAGGTGTATAGGTATTTATGTACAACAGTGAATAGCTGTACTTGTAAAATTTGTGTATAAAGTGTTTTGAATATGAATGAACAAAGTGCATTTATTATTAATGAAGAAAGTCACAAAAAAATAGTGAAAGAAAATGAGTGAGTACTCTATATACATACATTTTATTATTATCACAAATGCAGTATTAATTTTGAATTGAAAATATAATACTGCTATAAAGATAACCTAAATTAAAAAAAAATTGTTTTCTTATCGGTCACCACGCTCAAAAAGTGTAACTTGAATTAATATCAAAGAAAAAGCAATACTGCATGAATAAAAAAATAAATAAAAAAAAAATATAATTGCATAAGTTGATACAAAATGCTTTGCAATAGCTTTACCGCGGCAGTCCCCGAGTGCCACACGTCTTTTTTTTTTTTCTCATCAGTTAAGGTGACGGAAAGCTTACCTTCAAATTCAAAGTCAAAAGTCAAATTTATTTATTTCAACTAGGCCATTAAGCGGCACTTTTAACCGACTTACCAAAAAGGAGGACGTTCTATGTTCGACTTCATGTAAGTTTCAAGTGGAATTCCCTGCCGGAGTCTATGTTTCCAGATAGCTACAACCTCGGGGTCTTTAAGTCAAGAATGAATAGGTTACTTCTAGGCAAGCGTGTTACACCGTCTCGACCACATCATCGCTTACCATCAGGTGAGATAGTGGTCAAGCGCGAGCCTATCTATAATAAAAAAAAATATACTGAAAAGTCGGTGTCCTTCGTAGGTACCAATTTTTTGACACCGACTTCCAAAACTTAAGTTATTTTTCACTTTGTAGTTTTTAATTTGGAAGTCGGTTGTTTTTTTTTGCAAAAAAAGTTTTTTTTATTTTTCCCTTTTTAGTCTTACCTACCTAATAGACAAGTTGTTGTATGAATAGATTACCTTACTCATTTTAATTAGTCATAAGAGCCAGAATAGATTACCCGAATAATGTGAAACTTGAACATAACCGGTTAAATGAGAGATTTCCGTACCCTTTTCGAGCTGGCGTGATGTTATGTTATGAAAATTTATTATATGATTTTTTTATGAACGTTAACAATAAAAATTTACAAGTAATAAAAATTTATTCTACCGTTCTACTTTAGTTTGACTGTCCCACTAGGGAACATAAAATAACCTTTAAGACAAAACCATTGTATTAGTACCTATAAAATTACTGATATTGTGAGTATGTCCTAATGAATAACTAATGAAGCAAAATAATAAGCCTTGTATGTCATTATAACGACGTGAAATAATTAGTAGTCCAGAAGGTAATATGTGTGGGCTGACTATGATTATTATTTCACGTTTTTGTTACTATGAAATTTCATAAACACGAGAATTATACACATATAGAAACTTCTTTATTTTAAAAGCCTATACATATTTTTAAACGTCCAACAGTTTTTTGCTTTCACATGGTGAGTTCATGACCTATAGTTAGGGCTGCTGGAATCCGCTAAATGCAAAAAGGAGGAGCTTATGGCCAGCAGTTGCAGACGTTTGTCGGCTAAAATATTATGGTACCAGCAAAATGTGGGTTCTAGAACAATGCATTTTTTAAACCCTGACGGAAAAAGAGCGGTGTTATAAATTGTACGTGTATTGCTGTGTATATGTGTATTTGTGTGTCTAACTGTGGCATTGTAGCTTCTAAACGGATGAAACGATTTTGATTTAGTTTTTTTTTGTTTGAAAGGTCACTTGATCGAGAGTGTTTGCTTAGGTATGTTTGATGAAAATCGGTTAAGCCGTTCAAAAGTTGTGCGTATTTTACTTTTTTAAGTGGGGTATTTTTGCAAGATATCGTGCTAGAATAACGTGTTTCGATAGATTGTTGATCGAAGCGTGTCTACTACTATATAAAATACTAGCTGTTGCCCGCGGCTTCGCTCCCGTGGACCACCCCACAGGACCCATTTCTGGTTAAAAAAATAATCTATGTTACTAAGGAATAATGTAGCTTTCTATTGGTGAAATAATTTTTCAAATCGGTCCAGTAGTTTCGGAGCCTATTCGGTACAAACAAACAAACAAAAAAATCTTTCCTCTTTATAATATTAGTATAGATGTAGTTAATAAAAAAAAATGAATTATTAAGCCTCGGGGGTTTTTTTTATTTTAATTTATACTTGTAACCAGTACAATTCACACAGTGTATATTCAAAATTCAAAAGTCATTTATTCAAACTAGGCTGAGAATCAGCACTTTCCGAACGTCAAAATTACATAAGACAGTCCCCCAAAAACGCCCGCCCTTCACCACTTCATAGTGCTTTTGCTGGGAAGAAGAAGTAGCGCAACAAACTCCCAATATTGAAATCGCACAGTACATAGGTTACCTCCATTGCCCGAAGCGTCAAAGCATTCTTGTTTAGTTTATACTCGATACTATATTTGAACAAGCGCGCTACGTTATTGTGTGAAGTTTCATAAAAACTAAACTAAAACGCTGGAGATTTTATTCAGGCACACTTTTTATTTACGAAAAAAAATACCTAACAGGAATTTTCGTTATTAAATTGCCAAACTATGTTTCAGTGACCAAAATAGTATTCTGCATATACCAATCTAGTTTCAATACGTATATTTTTTTTTTTACTTTTCACCCCCGATATTTTATTATTATTGCACACTTTTTAAACTACATAGAGGAGCTCGTGGCTAAATAATAACAGCCGCACGGGTCGATCATCAAGGTTAAGCAAAGCTTGACGAGGTCGGTCCGTGGATGGGTGACCATTTCAACATACCGAGTTTCCTCCGTGCCTCGGAAAGCACGCTAAGCCGTTGGTCCCGGCTGTCATTTGAAGATCTTTGACAGTCGTTACGGGTAGTCAAAAGCTTGAGATCTGACACCAGTCTTGCCAAGTTACTGGGTTGTGTAGGTCAGATAGGCAGTCGCTCCATGTAAAACACTGGTACTCAGCTGAATCCGGTAAGACTGGAAGCCAACCCCAATATACTTGTGAAAAAGGCTAGGCAGATGATGATGATGACTTTTTAAACTAAATAATATCTTGTAGCAGACACGCTTCAATCAACAATCTATCGAACACGTAATTATGACAAGATATCTTGCAAAAAATACCGCGATTCAAACAGTCAAATTATTCGGATCAGATGTAGTGCGTAATACGCCTTTGACTGAAAACTGACACCGGTATACTCGTAGTTTGATAAATAGCTAGGCATATTGGTATTTTGAAAATTAAACTTTGTTTTCAAAAAATAAAATTTCTATCATAGTTTATAAATATTAAATAAATTATTAATACCCAAAATATCCTAATAAACATCAAATATGAATTGATAAATTATTTATAGTATATTGATTGGAAAATAGATTTACCTATGGCACAAGAGGACGGGCAAGGGTGTGTGATTAGAGATCCAGACAAGCCATGTCTACTGAATTATTAAAATTAATCTTGAAAAGCCTATGGGTACATTTAGATTATATATAGTACATTTATTTAGCTTGTATATGGCTCTGAGACGTGGTCGCTAGAAAGCTTACAGTCACTCAAAGGGCAATGGAGAGGGCTATGCTCGGAGTTTCATTGCGTGATCGAATCAGAAATGTAGAGAACGGATGGCCGATGTGGCAGAAAGGTTCTGGAGTGGCGACCGCGAACCGG